>JAIUZE010006878.1:0-68196 GCA_022085475.1 Heliosperma pusillum
ACATTATTAATAGCATGTGAAGTAGATATACCAATCTTACCTACACCGATTATTTTGCCCTTCTTGTTGTCTCCAAAGGTGACCTTGCCACCGTTGAAGGGCTCTAGTGAAAGAAAAAGATTCTTGTTTCCGGTCATGTGTCTCGAACAACAACTGTCGAGATACCATAGATTGTTTTCTTTCACTATTATCATGCAAGAGAATCAAATACAGCTTTTAGGTACCCACGCTAAGTTAGGTCCTTTGTGGTTAGTGACTCTATATATTTGATCCTTCCTAACCCATACCTGTCTAACAATTCTTTTATTCTTAACATATGGTTGTCTAGGTTTATTATAGTGTTTTCTATTGTTGTGACGCACATTAGGTTTAAATGACTGCTTCTGATTCACATATGGTTTAGATTTTGAAGGTACAGATGTGTAATCGAAAGCTATGTCATAAAACCATCTGAACTCATTATTTCTACACTCATCACGTTGAAGTTCAGGTTCAGACTCATCAACACTAGACACGTCATGTTCTTTAACAAAATTAGTTTGATTTTTGTTGTCGTTAACATATTTAACACAATTTTCCTTAACATGACCATTGTGACCACAATAATTGAAAATCAGATATTCTGAAAGACTGACATACTTCCTTCTTCTGAAATCACGGTCAGAAAGAGTGGATTTGCACCTATCATGGTCTCTACGACTATAACATTCATGTCCTATACCCATCTTCATGTTATTGTTAGACTGTTCGGTAAGGAAGTCTAAGACCTTCTGACTTCCTTCCCATTTATCATGAACTTTTCGTGCATGTAGGAGCAATTCCTTCAATGACTGAATTTCTTTTTCACATGACGAATGGTCTACATTCGAGTCTTTGGAGGGATTGTTTTTTTTAAATTTTTCACGAAAATCATTGAAACGTTTGTTCAAGATAAATTTCTCCTTATTATGTTGATCTTTGGCTTGGGAGAATTCAGCCTTTATATCTTTCAATTGCTGAGAAAGAAAAGAGTTTTCTTTCTTATGATCAATGATAACAACTTCTTTTGCAACTTCTTTTGCCTTAGCTTCAGATTTCAAAAACTCATTGACTTTCTTCAATTCTAAAGTTATAGCTTCATTAGCTATAACTTTGGCTTGAAGAGGCTTAATGTTGAGCTTTAACTCTGAGATTATAGCTTCATTAGCTATAACTTTAGACTCAAGAGCTTCTTTCTCAGCATTTGTGGTGTCTGAAGTTGTAGCTGAAGTTGCCATAACTTTAGACTTGAGCTTTTTAGCTTTGGCCTTTAGAAGTTGGTTTTCCTCAGGAATGTCAAGAATTTGTTCCTTAAGATCTTTTAATTCCAGACTCTATTCATGACAATGATCTAAGGTTTCTTCAAAATACTTAATTAAAGACTTCTTATACAATTTCCTAACTTGCTTTTTAAGTTCAAGATGACTAACCTCTTCATCATCTCCTGAATCTGGTTCTGAATTTGAGTTGCCGACAAGACACATCTCGGATTTGCTTTCATTGTCGCTGTCAGAAATTAGGTCAAGACTGACGTTGCTCAGACACAGGTTGGCGACTTCTTCTTCCTCTGACTCGTCGTCTTCTGTGTCGAGATCTCCCCAGCAATAAGCCATCATGACTTGCTTGAATTCCTTCTTGGTTTTGTCTCGTTGATTTTTGTCTTTGATTTTCTTCCATGTAGGGCAATCCTTAATCATATGATCATTGTCCCCACATTTGAAATAACCACGACTTGAGAGAGACCCTTTTGACTCAATTGGCTTCTTATAAGATTTGTTAGTGTTATTGTTAAACGTTTTTCCTTGTGGTTTATTAAAGAATTTTTTCTTAAAACGTTTAGCAAATAACACTGTGTCATCTTCATGATCCGAATCATGTTTTTCACTAGACTCGGCTTGTAAAGCCACTTTCTTACTGTTACTATCGTTTGCCTCATCCTCATCAAGAGTAATCTCGTGAGCCATTAGGGTTCCGAGTAGCTCTTGATAAGATAGGCTAGATAGATCTTTACATTCCTCAATTACCGTCACCTTAAGTCTCCATCGTCTAGATAGTCTTCTAAGGATCTTCCTGGCAATTTCCTCGGAGTCAAAAGTTTTTCCAAGATTGTTCAATTCATTAATGATACTAGAGAAGCGAGTTGACATGCTGTCAGGCGATTCATTTTGCTCTATAGAGAACAATTCGTATTTTCGCATCAACAATGCAATACGTTGCTTTTTGACAACAGTTGTCCCCTCATAGGCTAACTCTAGACCATCCCATATTTCCTTGGCAGTAGAGCTAGATGAGAAACGGTCAAACTCAGTAGAAATTATGCCGTTTTGAAACAGGCTGACAGCTTTTGAATTTTTCTCAGCTTTCTTATAATCTGCCTCAACATAGTCATCTTCTTTCTTTTCGATGGAAGTGCCAGTAACAGATCCAAGCATGATCTTATTAGGGCCATTCTTAATGATTAGCCAACACTCCCAATCGTTACCCTTTATGCAGCAGGAGCTCACCCAAGGGGCCTTGATGATCAAGCCACAAACAAGGCAAACCTAACCCCAATGACCCCTCAGATGGAAGGTAGAGTTACAAGGTCCAAACAACAAGCTATGACAAGCCAAGACCAAGCCATGCCAAGCTACAACAGTGAGGGAGACAGTCCAAGACTCAACAACCCATGCCAAGCCCCAACACAACCCACATTACCCACACAAGACAGAAACAAAACCCTTCAGGTTCAGACAGACCAATTCACAAACCCTGTATCTAGGAGGTACACCAGAGCATCCCAACCACCCCCACCATGGCCTACCATCAAGCCAACCCACTAAGCTAAAAGTTTGTCTAGGACAAACCCTTTTGAAGTCTAGTAAAAACCCATGAAACAAACACCTCAAGTTAGAGTCCAGCAAACCCATTGAAAACAGAGAAAGTACAAGGCAGTTTGTGGTTTCCTTTTGTTTAAGTCAACTTGTCCTCGTCCAAGGCAGGTCTTATCTATGTTCTAATAAGAGTAGGGAGTCCCAAGGAGCAGCAACACATCCAGGCAAAGCAACAAGGCAACAAGAACAACAGATTTCCATTTCAGGAAAACTCCAAAACTGCTTTATCTGCTTTTTGTTCAGTCTGTTTTTGTGTCTTGTGTCTGTTCTTTATAGTTGTTGAGCTCGTCCTATTATGAGGCTCTTAATTAGTGTCAGTAGTAGTAGTTTGAATCCTAAGTTGGCCCTTGGATGATCTGTGCATCCAATGGCTCACAAGTTATCAGCCCCTCTATATAAAGAGGTCTTGTATGTTTGTTTGAGGAGACTTTTGATGAATGAATGAATTAAACTTTGAGAAATCACTCAATGTTATCAAACTTGTGCTAAGAGCTGTAGTTTGAAGCAAGCCTGATACATCTCCAAGGTGTTTGATCAGTGCCTTGTATTGTGAGTCAAGTTATACCTGTGCTTTGCTGTGGTTAACTTACTTGCTGTTGAGTTTAGTTTAGAGTGTTTGTGCTTTGCTGTAATACTTGAAAACTATCTCTAAATCCAGTCTTTGAGTCCTTTTCTCTTGTGCCTTGCTGTAGAGGATTGTCTCTAAGTCATATCCCCTGAGTCTTTCAGTTAAACAACTCAACATCCCTAAAACAATATCCCTTGTCACTTGTTTTGTTCTCAGTTTGAATCAAGTTCATCAAGCTTACTTAAAACTTGTGAACCTTAGTAGTTTACACTCCAAATTGGTTATCAGAGCTTTGGTTGAGAGTCTTAGTGAGTTCATTTTCCCTAACTACATTTAAAAACACAAAAATAGCCCAATGAGTGAAGAGAGACTAGCAGGAGTAGAAGCAAGGATGGAGGATCTGGCTGGGATTGTAACCACCCTAACCAGAACCTTGGACCAGGTTATAGGCAACCATTTGCTTGCTGGAGGAAGAGGTAGAGGACGTGGAAGAGGCCAAGGAGGAGGCAGAGGAAGGCCACCTGATGATGAAGAGTATCCAGACTCAGATGACTCAACAAGAAGCAGAGCTTCCATCCACAGGAACACAGACAAGCATCTTAAGGTAGATATCCCTGAGTTTTCTGGTAGTCTTAATCCTGATGACTTGTTAGAATGGCTAAGAGAAGTAGAAAGGATCTTTGAGTACAAGGGATACAATGATTCCAAGTCTTTTAAAGTAGCCATCCTTAAACTGAAAGGGTATGCTTCCCTTTGGTATGAGACTATGAAAGGGTTAAGGGCTAGGGAGGGTAAAGAACCCATCAAGTCTTGGACTAAACTGAAAAAGAAACTGTTAGACAAATTTGTTGCTAAGGATTACACCCAGGATCTGTTTATCAAGTTATCTAAGTTGAAACAAGGAGACAAACCTGTTGAATCTTATCTGAGGGAGTCTGAACAACTCACCTTACAATGTGATATAAATGAGAAACCTGAGCAAAGGATTGCTAGGTACTTAGAGGGTCTAGATAAGAACATTGCTAACAAGGTTAGGATGCAACCTCTGTGGTCATTTGCTGATGTTGTCAACCTATCTCTGAGAATTGAGAAGATAGGGAAGACTAAGCCTGCTACACCAAAACCTGTTAGGCCTTTTCAAACCAGACCTTATAGTGGGTTTAGGACCATGGATACCCCCAAGACAGCACCCCCACCTATCTTAGACAAGGGTAAGGGCATCATGGGTCAAAAGCCAAGCACTTCATTGACTGAGAACAGAATTAGGTGCTTCCAATGTCAAGGCTATGGACATTTTAGGAAGGATTGCCCTTCTAAGAAGACCTTAACCATAATGGAAGTTGAGGCTTGGGAGAAAGAGGGTCTAGTTGAGTATGAAAGGGATGAGCCTGAGGTTGAAGAAGTGGTGAGTGAGGAAGAAGAGGCTAGTCAGGAGGCAATAGTGGCACTCCCTGACACAGGCCACAGCTTAGTCCTATGGAGAGTAATGCATTCACAACAGATACCTTTGGAGGAGGATCAAAGGTCCCTCATTTTCAGGAGCAGATGTACCATACAAGGGAGGGTTTGTAACCCTATTATAGATGGAGGTAGTTGTACCAATGTGGCTTCTGTTACTATGGTTGATAAGCTGAAGTTGAGCACTCAAGATCACCCTCACCCCTATAAGTTGAGATGGCTGAGTAAGGGAGCAGAGGTTAAGGTGGATAAGCAATGCATGGTCCCTTTCTCCATTGGCAGGGTGTACAAGGATGAAGTATTGTGTGATGTGGTTCCAATGGATGCCTGTCACTTGCTATTAGGAAGGCCATGGGAGTTTGATAAAAGCTCCATACACCAAGGAAGAAGCAATACCTATTCTTTCAAGCATGGGAGCAGGAATGTGACATTAGCCCCCTTGCCACCACACCAGAAGAGCTATGGAAGTCCAAGTATGGCTGAGGATTTTAGTGGAGTTGTATTTCTATCTGAGTCAGCAATGGTCAAAGAGTGTAGTGAGGAGCAACCTATAGTAATGCTGCTATCAAAGGAAGTTCATGGAGAGGAGTCTAAGGTGATCCCTGCAGATGTTAAGCCCCTCATTGATCAGTTCAAGGAAGTGTTTCCAGAGGAACTTCCTGATGGTTTACCCCCTTTGAGAGGGATTGAACACCAAATAGACCTTGTGCCAGGGTCTGTACTACCTAATAGACCAGCCTACAGATGTGACCCTAAGGCTACACAAGAGCTGCAAAAGCAAGTTGGAGAGTTGATGAGTAAAGGGTTTGTAAGGGAGTCATTAAGCCCTTGTGCTGTGCCTGCATTGTTGGTTCCTAAGAAGGATGGGACTTGGAGGATGTGCATAGATAGCAGGGCTATAAACAACATCACAGTCAAGTATAGGTTCCCTATACCTAGGCTTGATGACATGTTGGATGAGCTAAGTGGCTCAAGGTTCTTTTCTAAGATTGACTTGAGGCAAGGTTACCATCAATTGAGGATCAGAGAAGGAGATGAGTGGAAGACAGCCTTCAAAACAAAGCATGGCCTTTATGAGTGGCTTGTCATGCCCTTTGGCCTGTCAAATGCCCCAAGGACCTTCATGAGATTGATGACAGAAGTGCTTAGGCCTTGCCTAGGGAGATTTGTGGTGGTATACTTTGATGATATCCTCATCTACAGCAAGAGCAAGGATGATCATTTGAGGCATCTTGAGGCTGTGTTTGAAATACTTAAGGAGAGCAAGCTCTTTGGGAAGCTTGAGAAGTGCACCTTCATGACTGAGGAAGGCAAGTTTCTAGGATATGTGGTATCTGGTAGAGGCATTTCAGTTGATCAAGACAAGATCATGGCAGTCCAGTCTTGGCCTATCCCTAGGAGTATTACAGAAGTAAGGGGATTACATGGCTTAGCATCCTTCTACAGAAGATTCATTAAGGACTTCAGCACCATTGCAGCACCTCTCACTGAGTGCATGAAGAAGGGAGAGTTCACTTGGACTGAGAATGCTTTACAGGCTTTCAAACACATGAAGAAGCTCTTGTGCAGTGCACTTATCCTAAGATTGCCAAACTTTGATTGCCTATTTGAGGTTGAATGTGATGCAAGTGGAGTGGGAATTGGAGCTGTCCTTATCCAAGAGAAGAAACCTGTAGCCTACTTTAGTGAAAAGCTAAGTGGTGCCAAGCTAAACTATTCTACATATGATAAAGAGTTCTATGCTCTTGTCAGAGCTCTGAGGCAGTGGAGTCATTACCTGAAGCCCAAACCTTTTGTCTTACACTCTGATCATGAGGCATTGAAGTACATAGGAGGCCAGCATAAGCTCAGTCACAGACATGCTAAGTGGGTGGAGTTCCTTCAGTCATTCACCTTTTCTAGCAAGTACAAAGAGGGCAAACAAAATGTGGTGGCTGATGCATTGTCTAGGAGGTACACTCTGCTATCAACTATGGAGCAAAGGGTTCTTGGCTGTGAGTTTATGAAGGACATGTATCAAGAAGATCCAGACTTTGCAGAAGATTGGTTAGCACAGAAAGAGGGAACAAGAACCATTGACTCACCCTACACTTTGCAAAATGGATACTTGTTTAAAGGAAACAAGTTGTGTGTTCCCAGAGGATCTTATAGGAACCTATTGATCAAGGAGGTACATGGGAGTGGCCTTGGAGGACACTTTGGGGTTCAGAAAACTGTGGACATACTACAAGATCAATTCCATTGGCCTAAAGATGATGGGAGAAGTTCAAAGAGTGCTCAGAAGGTGTGGAGTTTGTCAAAAGGCCAAGAGTTCTTTCCAAGCAGGACCTTACACTCCCCTACCAGTCCCATGTAGGCCTTGGGAGGATGTTAGTATGGATTTCATAAGGGCATTGCCTAGGACAGCAAGAGGGAAGGATTCTATCATGGTGGTTGTGGATAGGTTCAGTAAGATGGCACATTTCATTGCATGCAAGAAGACTGAGGATGCTGTGAGTGTAGCAGAGCTATACCTTGATGAGGTGGTGAGGTTACATGGAGTTCCAAGGACCATTGTGTCTGACAGAGACACAAAGTTTATGAGCCATTTCTGGAGGACATTGTGGGAACTGCTTAACACTAGGTTATTGTTTAGTACCTCCCATCACCCTCAAACTGATGGCCAAACTGAGGTGACTAACAAGACCTTGGGAAGAATCTTGAGGTGTCTAGTCAGCAAATCTCTCAAGGATTGGGACTTAAAGTTGGCTCAAGCAGAGTTCTCTTTCAATAGAGCTCCCTCAGCAGCCACATGCCACTCCCCCTTTGAAGTGGTCTATGGTACTAACCCCTTAATGCCTTTGAGTTTGTCTAATGTGTGCAGGTCAGAAGTCCACTATGATGCCAAGAAAAGGGTGGAACAAATGTTAAAACTCCATGAATCAGTCAGGAAACAAATTGAGAAAGCTAATGATCTGTACAAGAAGAATGCCAAGGTTCCTAAGACCAAGAAAGACTTTGCACCAGGAGATCTAGTATGGATCAACCTAAGGAAATAAAGGTTCCCTTCCAAGAGAAAGAACAAGCTAGAGCCAAGAGCAGATGGTCCTTTTCAAGTCATAGAGAAGATAGGTCCCAATGCCTACAAAATTAAATTGATCTACCAGGAGAGTATGCAGTCCATGGGACATTCAATGTTGGAGATCTTAGTCCTTTCTTTGAAGAATCTGAGGGAGAAGAAGACACAGGCTTGAGGTCAAGCCCTTTTCAACCTGGGGAGGCTGCAGCAGGAGCTCACCCAAGGGGCCTTGATGATCAAGCCACAAACAAGGCAAGCCTAACCCCAATGACCCCTCAGATGGAAGCTAGAGTTACAAGGTCCAAACAACAAGCTATGACAAGCCAAAACCAAGCCATGCCAAGCTACAACAGTGAGGGAGGCAATCCAAGACTCAACAACCCATGCCAAGCCCCAACACAACCCACATTACCCATACAAGACAGAAACAAAACCCTTCAGGCTCAGACAGACCAATTCACAAACCCTGTATCTAGGAGGTACACCAGAGCATCCCAACCACCCCCACCATGGCCTACCATCAAGCCAACCCACTAAGCTACAAGTTTGTCTAGGACAAATCCTTTTGAAGTGTAGTAAAAAACCCATGAAACAGACACCTCAAGTTAGAGTCCAGCAAACCCATTAAAAACAGAGAAAGTACAAGGCAGTTTGTGGTTTCCTTTTGTTTAAGTCAACTTGTCCTCGTCCAAGGCAGGTCTTATCTATGTTCTAATAAGAGTAGGGAGTCCCAAGGAGCAGCAACACATCCAGGCAAAGCAACAAGGCAACAAGAACAACAGATTTCCATTTCAGGAAAACTCCAAAACAGCTTTATTTGTTTTTTTGTTCAGTCTGTTTTTTGTGTCTTGTGTCTGTTCTTTATAGTTGTTGAGCTCGTCCTATTATGAGGCTCTTAATTAGTGTCAGTAGTAGTAGTTTGAATCCTAAGTTGGCCCTTGGATGATCTGTGCATCCAATGGCTCACAAGTTATCAGCCCCTCTATATAAAGAGGTCTTGTATGTTTGTTTGAGGAGACTTTTATGAATGAATGAATTAAACTTTGAGAAATCACTCAATGTTATCAAACTTGTGCTAAGAGCTGTAGTTTGAAGCAAGCCTGATACATCTCCAAGGTGTTTGATCAGTGCCTTGTATTGTGAGTCAAGTTATACCTGTGCTTTGCTGTGGTTAACTTACTTGCTGCTGAGTTTAGTTTAGAGTGTTTGTGCTTTGCTGTAATACTTGAAAACTATCTCTAAATCCAGTCTTTGAGTCCTTTTCTCTTGTGCCTTGCTGTAGAGGATTGTCTCTAAGTCATATCCCCTGAGTCTTTCAGTTAAACAACTCAACATCCCTAAAACAATATCCCTTGTCACTTGTTTTGTTCTCAGTTTGAATCAAGTTCATCAAGCTTACTTAAAACTTGTGAACCTTAGTAGTTTACACTCCACTTTATGTAATGGGTCATCATATTTTTCCATAAACTGTAGTTCTTCTCATTGAATACGGGACACTTCAGATGTTTGGAATCCATTAAAATAAAATTAAATACAGCGGAAAAAAGAAAATAAAAATAAATAAAACGGATCAGATTCCTTGCTGTAAGGCAATAAAGAGCACGAGGCTCTAATACCAATTGTACAGTCTATTGATCGAATACAAAAGAGGAGGTGAATTGAGCATTAAAAACTAGCCCCACTTTTTCGATTTATATGATATGTAATTAATTATTTGATCTTATAGATTAAAATCAACTAATTATTTAATCAAAGTAAGCGTAAGTAACGAAATAACGAAAAGTAAAGAGAGTAAAGAGAGGCACACGGATTTTTGAAGTGTTTCAGTTTCACACGTTGAAACCTACGTCCACTACTCTCGATTAATAATTCTTAGTACCTTTCTACGGATTACAAAAATTATCAACCCACTCGTATAATCAACTATGATTATAACTCAAGGTGAGTATCGCTAAATACTTTATACTATCTTACGTTAATAAGAAAGTACAATATAACTCACACAGATTCTCGTTAAAAAATTGTAAGATTATGTGATGTACTATTATCCAATAACGTATTTCACGCGAGCGATTGACAAAGATTATTGATGCACGACTCTTTTGAAAAACAAATACTAAAAATAATAAATATTTTGCTCAAGGTTTGCTTTAAAACGATTTTGCAAAATTCTCTCAAGTATGTATGTGTGTCGTTGATGCGTGTCGTTATACACCAAAAATAAAACCTAAGTCTACTAACTAAGAAGATAGCGGAAGTAGGGTCGATCTCCACAGGGAGAAAACTAATTAACTGAAATCTAAATCTGCAAGTAACAATCTGGGGGTTTTGAAATGGTTTTAACTAAACTAAATAAGATTAAAGGAAGAGAAATAAAGATAGAAATAAGTATGAAATAAATCAGATAAGAGAGAAATATGCTAGGATTCGGTTTACTGCAGTATCGGCATCTATGGGTCAGCTAAGTCAGTCAATCTATCAATGAGAAGAGCAATGGTTTTCTCCTTTCGGTCTCAAACCACCCTAGGGATTTTCCTAATTAACTTTCGCCCTCTTAGGAGTCACCTATCAATTCTAAGCAAGCCTTCCCTTCCAATCTTTCGATCCAGGTCGGGGTTAACTACCTAGCCTAGTCGCCTGCGTGCACTCATTCGACTAAACCTCAATTAAATTGCTTAGACTGATTCTCATATTCAAGACTAACTAAAATAATCTATCCTAACATGCCTCTACTACAGTTTCCCTCATCCCAACATACAAGAGAATTAGCTACTCATGTTATTAATGATGCTAACTAAGACGATTGAACATATGACGGTAGACATAATGAAATCGTAATTAACAAGCATGACAATAACAACGCAGCAGATAAGAAGAGTAAACACTAATTAAGACAAAGGTTAAGAATAAAAGAGAGAAAAGAAAAGGAGTTTACAATCTTTAGCAATCCGGCGTAAGAAACAAATCCACGTTGATAAAACCGAATGTAAACTAAAGAAAGAAGAGAGTTCAGAAACTAGAAGCTAAGTGGTGATGATCAGGGATCACCCCATGATAACCTAATGACGAAAATAAGGGTCTTAAATAAGCATAACACGACTCTAAACCCTAATTAAGCTATGGACTTAAGGCCCATGATAGATTCTACTCGATCGAGGGAAATAACCACTCGATCGAGGACTTTATTGGAGGAAATCACTCGATCGAGTAACAATTCTACTCGATAGACCAACTTTTCAGCAGCAACCACTCGATCGAGCACAGGACAGCTCGATCGAGCAACTTTTCTCTTCAACGCTCCTCGATCGACCAAATATATAATCGATCGAGGTCTTTTGGCATATCGTGCAGTGTTGGACATGGCTTTGGACTTGATTGCGAGCGGTTTCACGCTTTCCCATGCAAGAGCTTCCGTTCCGTTCCTTCCATTCTTCTAGATGCATGCAAAGTGGACTGTTTTGGCTTGATTTCTGCTACTATGCAGCTTGTACCTACAAAATAGTAATTAAAGTACAAAGTAGCCAAATAGGGGCATATGGCGATATAATATCACCTAAATGACATAGAAATGCGCGCATAAATGGACTAGAAAGTCTATATAAAATACACGCATCAAACTTCCCGAAACTAAACCTTTGTTTGTCCTCAAGCAAACTAAATGCAGCTATATGGAACAAAATAAACCTAGGGGAATGGAGTAAGTCTCAGAGCTAGCTACAAGTCAATTCTAAACAGTTTAATGCACTCATTCAATCGCTACAAAGCTTAATACGAAAGTGAGCGAATTCATACAATCTTGGAAATAAATTAGACTTTCGACCTTGCAAGACTCAACCAAATTCGGACTCTCACGGGTCACTCTTCTCTCAACAAGCAAATGGTAAGTTAATATGTCAAAGAAAGAGAGAAGAAAATATAGTCACTCACCTAGACTACGACCGACACGACATGCATTGCTAACTAACATGAAAGATGATTCAAGCACCGTACACACGCATAACCACCGTTCAAGGACTATCACGTGCCGAACATTTGCAAAATTATGGATATGTGAGGCTAATTGGTAAGAAGGGGCAAAACAATTAATGGAAATGTGAGGGTGAATAGCCAAGCTAGTTCCTAACAAGACCGCAATAGAACTCGTTCCATTCTTCCACCTATCAAAATTAAGCTTGATGCCTTACCAAATCTAGGCATAAACAACACAAATCCCAAATAACACCTCAACAAAATAATGATACGCATAGGAGGTGTAGATAACAGAAACTTCAGCCAATTATTTTTTTCTCATTATTTTTTCATTTTTTCCATTTTCTTTTCTTTTTCTTTTTCTTGGCTGATCGAGGAATAACATCTCGATCAAGTGGAATAAGTCACTCGATCGAGGCAACAAATAACAAAAATTGCCCGATCGATCTGAAAATTGCTCGATCGAGGCAAAATTAACACTTCTCTTCTTTTTCTCACAAAAACCCACTTCAATCAATGAAACGAGCCACAAACTGACACAATGGCATAAAATACCTCGACTACTAAACTAGCTCGGCAAAGGTAGGCTCAGTTTAGGATGTAGTTAAGGGCAACAGGCAGATATGACTTTATGTGGAGTTAATGGGGTAAAATGATTAAAAGGGAGATGCAAATATTCTCAAAACACGTAATACCGACCACAAACCCAATGCGTGCAGGCAATAAGAAATCAAAATTCATATACAAGCAAATGACACGAGATGTGGGGAGTAACTACTCTCATTCCTAAATGAACTGGTCATGGATGTCACCAGTTATAGGCTCTAAAACTCAGAATATATAAGTAGTTTGCCAAAAGGTTGAGTCAAGTCTAATAATCAAATTTAAATTCCAAGACAAAATTCAATAGTTCACTACTTCGATTTTACTAAGTAAGTCAAGAAAGGTGCAAAGAATAGCATAAAATAAACTTGTAGTGCAATTTCATCATGAACAAGACTCCAATCCGACTCGACTATATGCAAAAATAAACGTGATATTTTTGATTTTTTTCAAATTTTTCTAATTAGCATGAATTGTAAACGTGAATGCAATATAAATGCAAATGCAGACGCAAAAGGATGTAAAACACGTCCCCAAACCAAAACAGACAATGTCCTCATTGACTATAGCACAACAGCATATAAGGGGAAGGAAAAAAAAACAACCTAATTCATGTTCCTAATGAATGAAGTATATATAAGGAATGGAAGAAAATGGAAGAACTTACAAAATAGAAGCTTCCCCAAACCAGCATCAAACTGGGGGTCGATCGAGTAGAAATTCTACTCGATCGAGCACATTTTCAGGTACAACCGCTCGATCGAGTGGTTTGTCTTTACTCAACCGAGCACTTTCGCAATTGCACAACTTTCGATTTTGAGCAATTGTTTTCCGCTTCTTCTCCTGAAAAACCGATGCCAACAGATGCCCAGAAAATAATACCAAAAGAAAGTCTAGCAGGAAAAATAAATTGTTCATCTAAACTACGGATTATTACGTAACGTCTAATTGTCTAATTGTCTACGAAAACACAATAAATTGTTTTTACAAATTGCACGGGGTTGCAAACCCGGCTAGTAACCAAATAGTTTCATGACGAGGCCACCGCTAGGCCTTTGACTTGCGGAAGTACCCTCAGCTGTGGTAATTTCCGCCTTCTTCTTCCACACATACGGTCTTTGCTGGGAGTCTAGCTCCACTTCTGAATCACTCGAACATGTGTGAACTTCTTTCATCTTCGCTGGTACGGTAATCTCAACAGTCGAAGACGGAATCAGGAGTACTCAAGTCTTCCTCCTGAACAGTCTTATCTATCCCTCTCTACCTGCGCATACACAACTACAGAGAGAAAGACAAGAACAGTCTTAAGGAATTGGAAATTCCTTAAGACGAGACAGAAATAAATAACAGAAAATTAAATTGCCTCCCCGACAACGGCGCCAAAATTTGATGCGTGTCGTTATACACCAAAAATAAAACCTAAGTCTACTAACTAAGAAGATAGCGGAAGTAGGGTCGATCTCCACAGGGAGGAAACTAATTAACTGAAATCTAAATCTGCAAGTGACAATTTGGGGGTTTTGAAATGGTTTTAACTAAACTAAATAAGATTAAAGGAAGAGAAATAAAGATAGAAATAAGTATGAAATAAATCAGATAAGAGAGAAATATGCTAGGATTCGGTTTACTGCAGTATCGGCATCTATGGGTCAGCTAAGTCAGTCAATCTATCAATGAGAAGAGCAATGGTGATGATCAGGGATCACCCCATGATAACCTAGAAGCTAAGTGGTGATGATCAGGGATCACCCCATGATAACCTAATGACGAAAATAAGGGTCTTAAATAAGCATAACACGACTCTAAACCCTAATTAAGCTATGGACTTAAGGCCCATGATAGATTCTACTCGATCGAGGGAAATAGCCACTCGATCGAGGACTTTATTGGAGGAAATCACTCGATCGAGTAACAATTCTACTCGATCGAGCAACTTTTCAGCAGCAACCACTCGATCGAGCACAGGACAACTCGATCGAGCAACTTTTCTCTTCAACGCTCCTCGATCGACCAAATATATAATCGATCGAGGTCTTTTGGCATATCATGCAGTGTTGGACATGGCTTTGGACTTGATTGCGAGCGGTTTCACGCTTTCCCATGCAAGAGCTTCTGTTCCGTTCCTTCCATTCTCCTAAATGCATGCAAAGTGGACTGTTTTGGCTCGGTTTCTGCTACTATGCAGCTTGTACCTACAAAATAGTAATGAAAGTACAAAGTAGCCAAATAGGGGCATATGGCGATATAATATCACCTAAATGACATAGAAATGCGTGCATAAATGGACTAGAAAGTCTATATAAAATACACGCATCAGTCGTGTTGTTCGTGTATCATACTTGAGATGGGAATGAGTATTTATAATAGAAGCATAGGAGATCTAAAACCCTAGCTTAATATTTAAGAAAGATATTTATCTTTAATATCTTAAAATAATATTTACTTTATCTTTTAGAAATATCTTTATCTCAAAATATTATTTGCTTTATCTTTTAGAAATATATTTATCTTCAATATCTCAAAATATTGTTGTAAAGATATAGTAGAATCCTAGATTAAGGTAAACAAGGAAAACAACCTATGGAGGCCGAAATTCCTATCTACACGAAACCCAAGGAGCACGCAACCCTAGGAGGCACAATCGTAGGTTTCCACGAAACCTTAGGTGGCTCAAACCCTAGGTGGGCTTATTAGGTTAACAACAAATTGAGATAGAATATATTAAAAACCCTAGGTAGCATGACAACCCATAAGTTGTATTACTAACCAATAGAATCTCATAAATATATTCTCTATTAAAACTTTTGATAAATATAAAAATACTCTTTCACTTTTGAAAACATTTAAAACATTTTATTTCCAAAATCATGCATAACATTTATCATCCAAAGTTATAGGCTAAAGCTATAACTTTGAACTTAAAATCACTCTAATGGAATAGTTACCGAATGACGACCTATACTATCTAATCTTCACAAAGATCTTCAGTATACGGATCATCTCTTCATCTTGATCACAAAGACCCTCCATCTTGAGTCTTGTGTTATTTGAGGTAGATTTTGCTTGAAGCGTTTTTCTTTAAAGTTATAACCAGGTAGCTATAATTTTCATGTAAACTTCCAAAGTTATTCCTGAAGTTCTTATAACTTTGTCTCACTGAACTTGTCAAAGTTATGCCTGAAGTTCTTATAACTTTGATCTTCTTTCTTCTAATTGTTGTTAGCTATAATAAGACTAAAGCACACAATTACACGCATATGATATATTAAGTAAAGAACATTATCAAGTAGACACATGTCATTATCAAAACTGTAAAATAGGTCCAACAATATTAGTCTATCCTCTTATTTTATTTATGTATAAGACAGTAACTAAATAATTATAACGACGAAGGATTCCGAAATCATACCTTATTCTTTTATATAGAGTAATAGACTTAGGATGTACGTACTATGTGCCTCTGCCCTTCTCTCATTTCTCTCGTTATTCTTTTTTTATTTATGTTAACAATTGTGAATAATGAAAGCTATTTATACTACTTAGAATTACCCGGGTGTATGTGTGCATGATGGTAGTGTTTTTTTGGTTTTCCATCTTCTAAGTCTTAATGGCTAAGTCATGTAGTGATAATCATTCTAAAAGATTAGATCAACTCATCAACCTAGGCCTTATCACATAACCTGCTAATAAATTAAGTTCATGCATATGTATCTTATTAAGGAAAATGTCTAATATGGAGTTTCAAGATTATTATTATTAGGCTGTTGATTTTCGCAGTACACATTTTACTCATCTCGGTACACAATTGACAATTATACCCTTCTCATTTCTCCTCTCATTTTCCCTCTCTAACTTCTTTCTAAGATACTCTCCATAATAACAATTTTCACATATCCATTTCCCCTTAATTTCATACCATATCGATTCCGGTTCAAGTTGTTGTCGGCGGCGTATCGTTTTATCGGCAGAACGTCAGGCAGTGGGTTGTGGTTAGGGGTGGTTGCGTGTGGTAGAGCGGGTCGTGATGCAGCAGTCGCCGGAAGAATGAACTTTGACGGTCGAGCGTTTAGTGTGGGAGGGTCAGGGTGGTGCGTGGTGGTTTGGTAGTATTTGTTGTTGTGATGCACTTGTACGTGAATAAGTGGGTACAGTACTGCATTGGCTTCCTTTTTTATTTTTTATTTAATTCAATAATTGATTATTATTTAAGGTTTGCTTCATGTCTTTCCTCTTCTCTCCGGCAAAACGACGAGCTTCCGGCGAGTTACTACTAAACCACCGCATCCCACAACAATACGAATAATTAACTTAATTGAAACAAACCCTAATTTAAAAATTACAAAAGTAAAATAATGACTAAATTAATTAGATTGGTAATAATTAACTATTGAATTAAGTATTTATTTTACTATGGTATTATAACCATTCATAATTGAAAATTTGAAAAAGATTGAAAGAGGTTAATAATTGAACAATGGAGAGAAGGTAGAGAGAATTGACTTTGAATTTTTTTTAGTAAATGGTAGTAAATGGAAAGTTATGTGCAAAATGTACTGAAATGAGTAAAATATGTACTGCGAAAATAAACTCCGTTAATTAATTGTGAGATTAAATCCTTCCACCTTTTTTAAATGTGTGAAAGGATCCTTTACTATTCCTAATGAATAGTTACTTATACCTACCTTTGTTGGGCTCCGTCTGCCTAGCCTTTTACAACAGGCCCATTTCACCCTCCATTTTCCTTTGCTTTCCTTCTCCGTCTGCCTAGCCTTTTGACTGCCTTTCATTTAATTGGCCTATTTCACCCTCCCTTTTCCTTTGTTTTCCTTGTCCTGCCCATTTCGCCTTACCTGTTCCTGAGCTTATTAGCTGGCCCATTTCAATTTGCCTACCTCGCTCATTTCACACTCCCTTTTCCTTCGTCTATTAGCTAGCCCAACCTTTGCTTTTGCCTTGCCCAACTTTGGCCCATTACAAGAGACGCTTATCTTCTAACCACTTCCTTACCTTTAATACACCTTTAATTTACCCATTTAATCCACATTTACAATTAAATTTATGTTGTTATCTTTAATCTACTACATAATTACAATAATAAAAATTCAGCCTTACCTTGCCTTTTTCAGATTAGCCGTTGCTGGCACAAATTATATTGCCACTTAGTTAATCATTTAGAGCAAGCTGGTGGTGGAGTATGCAGGTTGTCATGGGTATGGGTCGTTTTGGAGTGTACAAGTGGTCATGGAAAATGTTGTTGGCAGATCGAGGGAGATGCAGTGCTAAATTGTGACCTTTGGGTATGGGTGGTTAAGTAGTGCTAAAATGTAAGACCTTTGGGAGGCTTACCTTTAGCCATGTCTTGTAACTTGTGAGCAACAGAGGTAAGGTGTGCTGAGGTAAGCAGTAATTAAGTGACCTTTGGGAGGCTTACCTTTAGCCATGTCTTGTAACTTGTGAGCAACAGAGGTAAGGTGTGCTGAGGTAAGCAGTGAGTATACACTTGCAATGAACATTACCCGGTGAGGGGGTTCTTGTACTTAAGTAATTTTAAATACACGTTCCTTACTAAGGGAGTTTCTATAATGATTACCTGCCTATATATAGAACTACTAATATAGTGAAGGTTGGGTAGTTTAGTTCTTGGAAACCATTAAACCTAAGGTGGTCTTGTTCCTTTCACTCTAAGTTCTGTGCTTTCATTTTCACGTGTTCTTCCTTTCCCTCTAAGTTATGTTCCTTTTTCCACGTGTATATTTTGCTAATGTGTGCTTTTCATTGCAGGGAATAGGCATCTGAGTAGTATTGTGGGGTGCTACGATTCAGGGGGTAAGCAAAATTCATCATCAGAAGGTCAATATTGTAGTTGCTTGTGTTTAGTATTTGTTAACTGGTGTTTTGGTGTGGTTGATAGTTATTTGTGAGGTGGTGTATGCAATACTTTTGGTGGAGTGTCCTTGTTTTAGAATTTACCTACCTTAAATGTCATATACTGGTTTAGTGAATTAGCTTGTGATTGTAAAGATTGTGGTGAGTTATGATAACTATTTGGTAGATGCATACATTTTCCTTATGTTTAATGTCACTGATTGTTTTGGTTATATCTCTAGACTTAGTGAATTAGCTTGTGCTTGTGTTGCATTATTTGCAACAAATTACTTTGGGCCGAAGTGGACAAACTACGAAAGTTTTCAAGTTATGAAAGCAATATGTAAGCAATATGTAGTTCAGTAAACAATGAAAATACACTAAGTTTTGCTTGTGACGGGGTGACTCGTCGCAAGCTTGGGACGGGTCAAATCTCATTCACAAAGAGCAAGTGGCAAGGCAAGTGGGGGCTCCATTTGCCACCCACTTGCCTTGCCACTTGCTCTTTGTGAGGAGGAATTGACCCGTCACAAGCTTGCGACGGATCGTCTCGTCACAAATGAGAATTTGTGATGAAAATATGGCTTATCAGTATGTACTAAACTTGCTAAACTGTTGTTGTCAATAAATATCAAACAACATAATAATACGTTGAAAAAAGTAGGGATTAGTTAGATACACAACAAAAATAGTGAAATGCAAAAGGTTGATTTTAAAGCATATCACCTCAGCATCAAGGAGTATGTAGTAATTCAATTGCATCCTTCAATGTGTCTTGTCTTTGATTTCAGGTCTTGTCTGAGTTGTTTATTGGTAGGGTGGTGTGTGCAATATTTTACGTGTTGGTAAGTGTCCTTGCTTTAGAAGTGGCCTACGTTACATATTATAATCTGGATCGAGGGGTGAGAAACCATGGGTGTTCAATCATGTGCGTTGTACGAGCTCTGGTTTTGGATGTTCTGGAGTTTTTGGTAGGCTAGCATGGACGTTGTATTGTTCTGGTAAATGGTGGTTAGGGTGGTCAGTTTAGGCCTAGGGCCCTTGTTAAATTAGGTAGGTAACTCATATATCTATATAGAGAGAATATTTTGGTGAGGAGGCAAATGTTTATGGAGAAATTTAAACTTTATTGCATTTACAGGTTAGGTTCTATATGGCGGATAGATACAGAGAGTTCAGGGTTTTGTTTCGTATTCTTTTAACTGATGTAGTCAAGGCACTTGGATGGCCTGAACCACTGTATCACCAGGCTAGCTTGGACACAAATAATGCATATGTGGTTCTCGTGAAGGGTTGTGGTCCTACTGCATGTTTGTTTAAGGGGGTATATGAGGGGAGTCTAGCTGAATCAGAAGAACATGCTGCTGAAGAAGCCGTGGATTACCTCGTTCAAAAGAAAAGGTTATCATTGATGATGTGAATTTAAGAAAAAGAAACAACTATAACGCCTGCTGTAAATTTTATCGTAAGAAAATAGAAGCGTTGGGGTCTGTGAAGCGACACTTCCAATGGAACCCGTGGGAGGATGAAGGTTGTTCTCCATGCCTTTGTGCCTAGAATGATAACTGCTGACTTTTGGAGTCTCTGGCTTCAGATTGTTGTGGCATATCGGGTCACAGTTGATGAAATGGATTTCCTAACTGAAGCTAATGGTGGCTATGTTTTTTGTTTTACAATAACATGGCCAAAACCCTCTCCCTGATAAAGGTATTTCATTGGAGATGAATTTAGCACTGTGGATGGGGCTAAACAGAGCCTGGCTAAGAAGGCTATCACTTATTTTCATAGCCTCTATGGGTTCTCTGTGAAGGATACCAATTTCAACCGAATGGTGTATATGAAATTGCAGTGTGGGTTCCAGCGTGAACGTTTTAGGGCGGCTAAGGAGGACCACATTAGTATGGCGGATGACTTCGATGCAATACCTGTGAACAATGAGTTTGAGTGCCGCACTTCTGAAGGGCATGTACATGGTATACATGCCGGTTTGTCTTTGCCGCCGCCACCAAAAAAACCTAAGGCTGTTTAGAGGGAGGCTGCTTCATGTTCCGAATATTGTGGATTGGTGCACCAAATGGGCAATGTTGAGCCCGCTTTGTTATCGGAAGTTATGGCCGGCACTGAAGCTTGCAACACATCTTAGAGTGTGCCTACGTAGTATGTTGTAGTCTAGGCTAATAGTAATGTGATGAATGTAGCTTAAATGTTCGCTTTTATATTTAAATAATTAGGCCAACGTATACCACTTTAGAAGATTTTCTAGCTAGACTTGTACCATGCTCGAATGTCGAACGGCAGTAAATGGCGACTTTTGTAAAAAGATGCACGAGCTGGTTGGGAATGCTAAATGGCTTTTTGATTGGGAATTAGAGCGTTTATCATGTAAACCTGGGCTTGATTTACTATTAAATTATTTTCTAAGCGTTGTTACGAACGTAGGCTTATTGTAGTTCTATGAATGTTGTTACATTAGTATCTATCAAGTAAACGTGTGCTTTGTTTTCTATTGTTGTCGGTGTTTTTTCGAATTTGGGATCTTTGTATATCTATGGCTGTTACTACATTACCTTAATGTTGATGTTTTACAATCATGTTTTCTAAATGCCCATAGTGAGGTTCGATAATTATTTGACAGACCTAACCAGTCAACTGGCTCTCTCGTCACGGATATTGTGATATTGTATACAATAGTGAATGTTTGTATCGTATACTATTTGAAAATTTAAAAATGTTCAGGTAAGAGGACGTCTTGCTGGATAATTAGCAAACCTGGGTAGCTGGGCATGGAACCTTCAGAGGGTATGGGTGAGTGATATTTTCAATTTATTTTGTGCTTAGCTACGGGTGCCATTTTAGGTCGTAATCATGAGGTGATGTTAAATTGTATGTTTAGAGGAGTATCCGTAGTAGAACTTAATAGCAAGTCTGATAAACACTGTTAACGAGTCGTCGTCTTTATATTCATGTTGCATATATAGTGGCAATATATCTTAGAAAAGTGTTAAAAAATGTGTCGAGCACTAAAGTAAATGTAAGAGAAATGTGTGTGGTGAGAAATAAACCTGTCTACAGATTGTGCAGCTAATTTAGCTATTTGTTTAAAGATATTAAGAGGAGCGTGCAAGTGACACCGCATCATCCAGGAGAAGCAAGCAGCCTACCAGGAAGCTGCGCACGACTAATAGTCCATGCTCACAGGAAGTAGGAGCTAGAAATCCATATAGATCTAGACGAGTTACCTCGGCTGTGGAGCCTCCTTTGCAGCATGTGGAGACAACCACCAAACGAAATCGCACAAGGAGTCATAGTAAGCTGCCTGAATACAATGTTTTTTAGTAAAACATGGTTGTGGCGTACTATTAACATTAGCATTGAATAAAGAGTCCATATTATCCACTTATGTGTTTTGCTTCTATGATTTAATAGAGGATCCCGATGCATTGGGAGGAAAGCCTGTGCCAACGGAACCAAGCAAGTTAAAGCCACCAACTTATTGCTTAGATTGTGGAGCAAAAAAAATTTGAATATGAGGCAAAAGGGCTATGTTGTTGTAGCGGTGAGGTGAAGCTTGCTTACAATGAATATCCAGAAGAACTTCTGCATCTTTATACTGCAAGAGAATTGCATTTCTAGACGTATTCTAGATTGTACAATAACCTTTTCGCATTTAGTTCCTTGGGAGGTACTTTCGATGCAGAGACTCAAAAAGGAATTTATGTTTTCAAAGCACAAGGCCAAGTTTATCATTACTTGCCAGATCTCATACCCATGGACAGCATTCCAAGGTACCTATAGCTTTACTTTTATGATGGTCAACATGAAAAAGAAAATTGGCTTGGATTATTCCCAAATTTGAATGAGCAAATAATTACCCTTCTGATCGGTCTTATGGATGATAATCCATATGGGAAGTTCTTTAGATCTCTGAAGGAGGTGGAGGTCACTGAGGATACAAGGATAGTTCTTAGTATTGACTTGAGCCATGATCAACGCGTATACAATGCACCCACATCCGACGAGGTTGCGGTTGTTTGGCTGGACAACACAGCTATTCAGGGAAATGAGGGCCCCCATATTATTGCGTATGGGAAGGCTTCGCAAACACATAAGATTAGGCATTATTACGGATGTTATGACCCTTTACAATATCCGTTGTTGCTGCCTAGAGGAGACAGCGGGTGGCATCAAGGATTAAAGAAGGTGTCCGACCCTAACATTGAAGGTGCAGCCAGTTCTTCATTTCCAATGTCAGCAATTTCAAATGAAGAACCTGAGTCTATTGTACAAGCAGAGGTGACGAGTAAGTGCTGCATTTGCACTGCTACAGGTTTTAATATCATTCAATAAATATTTATGTTGTATATTTTGTCTATGCCAGATGCTGCCAGGAGATACACGAGAGCTGGAGATACACGAGAGCTGACAAACGGATTTCATGTAGAGAATATTATGCCTACAAATTCCAAATTAGGCCGGGTAACATTCTTCTCCGGGGAGGTAGGCTGTTTCAACAATTCATTGTTGACATGTACGTGAAGATTGAAAACACGCGTCTGGACTTCTTGCGGTTAAACCAAGATGCTATTCGAGCAGATCTGTATCAAGTGATCTTAGATACATTAGAGCTAAGAGAGAATAATGCTTGTAATGTTGGGAAACGGATTGTGCTGCCACAATCTTTCATTGGGGGGCCTAGAGACATGAGGAGACGCTACTTAAATGCAATTTCTCTTGTTCAAAAGTATGGAAAGCCCATAACCATCATATGCAATCCAAACTGGTCTGAGATTAAATCAGAACTCGCTCCTGGGGAACAAGCACAAAATAGGCCTGATTTAGTAGCTCGCATCTTCAATGCCAAGTTAACAGCGCTTAGAAAACAGATTATGGAGAAAAAGATTTTTGGTGAAGTGGCAGCAATGATAAATGTGGTCGAATTTAAAAAAAGAGGTCTGCCACACGCACATTTCCTTGTAATTCTAAAACCAACGTACAAGGTTACATGTCCATAAAATTTTGATAAGTATGTGGATGCAGAGATTCCTTTGCATGAGAACCCGCACCTCAGAGCTCCTGTGATCCGACATATGATGCACGGACCGTGTGGTAGAGACTTCTCGAACTGCCCTTGTATGAAGACAAAAGACGGAAAAAGGGAATATAAGGCAGGGTACCCAAAGAAGTTTCGTGCATTCACAACCAATGGTCAAGATTGTTATCCATTGTATAGGATGAGGGACAGGGGTGAAACTGTAAAGGTTAGAAAGGCTGCTATGGATAAAGATCAGTTATTCCATACAACCCTTACTTGCTCGCAATGTTTGACTGTCACCTGAACGTAGAGGTGTGTTCCACTATTAAAGCAGTGAAGTATATATATAAATATGTATATAAAGGTCATGATCGTATCCTATTTAATGTCGCGAATGAGGGTGTGGCTTCATTTATAGATGAGATTGATAAGTATCAATCTGGTAGGTGGGTTTCACCTCCGGAAGCAGCCTGGAGGATATTTGGGTTCAATCTGTTTGACATATACCCGCCTGTTCAGCCTGTACCCGTTCATACGCCGAATAGTCAAGTGGTCAGGTTCACACGACATGAAAATCTTGCAGGTGTGGTAGCTGATGAACAGAAAACCAAAACGATGTTAACTGAATTCTTCAGGACAAACTCATAGCAAACAGAAGGTATAAAATATTTGTATAGTGAATTCCCTGAACATTATGTGTGGAATGAGAGACACAAATTTTTGAAAAGTAGGGATCGTGGGGTTGTTATCGGCAGGGTTGCGCATGCATCTCCTGGAGAGGGGGAGAGTTATTATCTAAGGTTATTATTAGCGCATGTGAGGGGGCCAGAGTCATTTGAAGACCTCTTGACAGTTAACGGAATTTGTTGTACGTCGTTCCAGGAAGCTGCATTGAAAAGGGGTATACTTGAGCAAGATAATGTGGCTGAGAAGTGCATGGATGAGGCTGTGCAAGTGGATATGCCTAATGCTCTTCGACGACTATTTGCAACAATATTGATTTTTAGTTGTCCAATTAACCCAACTGAGTTCTGGGACAAGTATTACCAAGCCCTCTATGAAGATATTGCAAAACAGTTCCCAGGTGAGATTGAAAAGATATTACAACTGACAGCGGGTAAAGTTGAACAATTTTTAGAGGGCATGGGTAAAACGTTTGCAGATTTCAGTTTGAATCATTTGCACATTGCACAAACATCAATCATACGGATCACAAGAGATATAAGCGGTGCTCTTAGTGCTCCCGTCCCTCTTTTACATTTGGCTTCTCGGAAAGATCTAAATGTTGAACAACGCGATGCATACAAGGCTATAATTCACCAAGTAAAAGCGGGGAAAGCTGGAGTTTGTTTCATTGACGGTCCAGGCGGCACAGGTAAAACTTTCTTGTACGGAGCTTTATATGCAAAAGTTCTATCAATGGGCAAAATTTGCTTTCCTACAGCTACTTCTGGGATTGCAGCTTCGAACTTGCCAACAGGCAGAACAACACATTCAAGGTTCAAGATACCTCTATACAGTGATGAAACGCTAACTTGTGACGTCCCCAAACAAGGTGGCCTAGCGTGTTTGTTAAGGGAAGCATCACTCATAATTTGGGATGAGGCGTCAATGGCCAAGAAGGAGAATATTGAAGCTGCGGATTTGTTATTCCAAGATGTGTGCAGCAATCCAGACATTTTCGGGGGGAAGGTGATTGTCTTCGGTGGCGATTTCAGACAAGTACTTCCTGTACTTCCACGACACAGGCAGCAAGAAGCAGTGGACGCTAGCATAGTAAGCTCGGTACTCTGGCCACAACTCAAGAAATTCAGCTTAACTGAAAATATACGTGCTAGAGCAGATCCCGGATTTTCACAGTTCTTGTTAAACCTAGGCAATTGAGCGTTGCAAACAGTGGAAGACGGGCTTGTAGAGCTTCCTAATCAACTGGTGTTAAAGGAAAGTGCTGATAAACAAGCTGAACAATCTCTAATTGATGTTGTGTTCCCAGAAGTTCAGCAGAGTACTTTTAGCTCAGAAATATTCACTGAGAGGGTCATAATAACACCGCGGAACAATGACGTAGACGCAATCAATAGTATCCTCATAGAAAAGTTCCCAAGCCAGAGTCAATATACAAGAGTTTCGATAGCGTAATTGACGACAGTTCAAATGTATATCCAGCAGAATTTTTGAACTCATTATGCCCTCCTTGAATGACGCCACATGAGTTAGTTCTGAAGGTAAACTCACCCGTGATATTACTACGGAATCTTGACCCTGCAGCAGGCCTATGCAATGGTACACGGCTCGTTTGCAAGCGACTCTGCCCAAACATGATTGAGTGCGAGATATCCACTGGTTTTTACACAGGGGAATGGGTATTCCTGCTAAGGATTACCTTGATGCCTTCTAAGAGCTCAAAATACCCAGTCAATTTCCAGAGGAAGCAATTTCCTATCAAATTAAGCTTTGCAATGACGATCAACAAGGCCCAGGGCTAAACATTGCAGCGTGTTGGAGTTTACCTACCCAAGCCCTGTTTTTCACATGGCCAATTATATGTAGCCTTGTCACGTGCTCGGTCAGCCTATGAATTAAAAGTGATGCATAATCCCGCGTCACCTGATTATGATGCATATTCAGTTAAAAATGTGGTGTCGTTTGAGATGCTCAGAAGGGCAGGATTCATATAACTCTGGTGAGTTATTTTTATTCCATTATCCTTACAGCTTTTAAATTACCTTTAGAAATACATATGAATGGTGTAGGACATTATAGCTGCTAAAACTATTGTTACTTTGTTTTTATTCAGGAAACCATCACCAACATAAGATATGAAGTCGAAGCTTGATTTTTTTGGCGAAGCTAAAAACCTGATATCTGAAAATGTGCAGTTCAGCTTGGACACTGGAAAGTGTTTACTTATGATACGTATAATGCGTCTATTATTTTGAAAAAAACAAAGCACGCAAGGACATTTTTCTAACTCAGACCACGAAAAAGGGTCCTTGGTTGCTTTGTATATTATAGGTATCTAATTCGAAGCAAGAAACTGGTTATTATAGACTCGTTAAAGATGTCTTTTGGTGGTGACGCAAGGAAGCTTGCTAAGGATATAGTTCTAACTAACTCAAACAGCGGCCATGCCTATGCAATATTGAGTATAATACTGAATGTAGTCACTCGTGAATGTGAAATGCTTACATCATGTTCCTTTTGGGAACCTTAGTTCGTCAACTATCTGTGTACGTCTAGAAATATAAAATGCAATCATAGAATACGTAGGGAGTGAAGATGGCATTTAACTGGCACATCATGTAGATCAATGCGGCAAGTTTACGGTAAAGTAGGATTTCACATGTGAACCAATAAAAGGTGATGGCCTGACATTAGGATATGTTATTTGCGTGTGTATATAGAGTAGGTATTTAGAATCAACACGTGTTTAAAGTTCTGAGTACCTATCTGTAGTTACCACACAGTTTACAATGCAACTCAGGCGAGCATAACTCGAAAAATAAGTTCCCTCAAAATAATCTACCTTTTGTTAAGACGCTAGCTTTTTAAAAGAGCAAAAACTACGGAGTTAAGTCGTTGTGAAAGTAATGTGAAACAAAATATTGGGAGCAAAATACTACAATGCCTTTATTTGGCGGGCAGAATAACATCACAAATTCTCCCTGTTAAACAAAAAGTAGATAAGTTTAAACTTAAAACAAAAATTGTCAGCTTTAATGGGAATGCAAAAAAAAATAGTAATAGGGTAGCTGTACTATAGCTAGAGCAACCTAGACTGATACTTAGAGATTACTTCTATAGAGTAGACTGTAGAGTAAGGTAAGAAAGTAATAAGTAGTGATGGTGTTTGCAAGTTAACCTTACAACCACACAAACTAGGAAAGGACTAGCAGTAAACTCATTGCACAAGTCATCGACTTACAGATATATATCTTTTATATTGGGTTTAACTACTTTAACACTTACAAAACTTGGCTCCTCTTCTTGAAACTAGGAGAAGAAACAGGTAAATCATTATCACAATTTACATGTGGTCTCCATCAGTTTAAGTAATTTGCACCTAAAAAATATTTTTGCTGAATCCATAAATATATATTATTTTGTAGATCTATTCCGCAGCATCCATGAAACCTGCAAGAAAGCTCGTGAAGGACCTCAATGATCAGACTGGGGAGCATTCTATTCGACTGAAGGTTATCGGCAAAACCAATTCCAAAAAATCACCAAAGAACAAGTCACTTATTTATCAGAACATCATTTTCCAAGATGAAGAGGTAATTTTTCAAAAAATACTCATCACACTATTCAAATCATGGCTTTATATTTGATGAAGTTTACAATCACTCTATTTATCTTCTGAGTTGTGTTCTAGCAAAATAATGTGTATAAAGATTCTCTGCACTAAAATACTCTGCTGAAGACAATATAAACCTTTATTGTGTGTCTGTAACAAGTAATGGTAGGTTGTTGAGGTTAGTTTAGTGAGATTGTGGCAATCATAGGCTAATTAGCAAGGCTATACCCCAATCAGTTTACTGTGTACTGATAACTACAAGGCTAATTCAATGTTAGTTTTGTAGTATTAGCTTTCAGGTGAATATATTATGTGTTGTTATATAGTTTATTACGATCAAATTTGTCTTCGTGATCTCTCACGGGACCATCTATCTCAGGTTGCAGCAATTTTCACATATGAACATTGCAAATTGTAAGTTGTAGTGATGTAGCTGTCTAGAGTAATTATCAATTCTCAACTATTGTTTTATCTGATGGTGATGCTGGTGGGAGTTAGACATAAATAATTTGTGTCCCGTTATTTAGGTTACCACTTGCAAGTTTTTGTCCATTATGCTTTACATGGTGTCACTACAAGTAAACACATCATGGTCAGTTTTGTTGTGTCTTTAAGTGTCTGATATTGGAATACAAAACACAGGGTGGCACAATAAAAACAACATTGTACAATGATGACATCGAAGCTTATGTGGATACCATACAAAATCAGGTGGAGTATGAAATTTCCAATGCCAGAAGAACACCGACACCTGAAAAATACCGGACTAATGCTAGCGACCATCCATATCAGCTGAGCATAGGTACTAACACCATTATCAGGCCAATAGAGGGCTTAAAACCTTCTCCGGGTCCTGAGTACATTCCAATTGATGCCCTACCCAAAACATTCACAGCAAGTGACCGATATGGTAATCAAGAGTAGTTAATTTTATACTTATTTTTATTAATCAGTACTTTACTTGCAAAATAAAATAGACTATTAAAGTATAACTGTCTTTTGGTCCACTGAACATAAACTGAATGGCATGTAGATGTTATTGGAGTACTTACCTATGTTGAGCCATTGCGCCAGATACCCCGCCCCACTGTAGAAACTCTGGGTGTTCGTGAAATTGTGATCGTTGATCCGAGGTAAGAAGAACACCACGCCCGTTAAGATAAATCCATTGCTTTTCCAATGTTCAGTGTCAATGTTGATAACGCCTCTTAATATACTAACTAGAGGATACGTTTCACTGACTACTGCAGTAATGACCAGCCACAGATACTAACAACCTGGGCAGATTAGCGACAAAGGAAGGAGGACAACTGGAAGAGGTATATGAATCATTCCTAGTCATTGGCTTCACATGTCTTAAACCATCCTATCACAAAGGTACTCAAAACATTCATTACCTGTATTCTGCTAAGATTTGGGGTCATGTATACATAAATATAAACCATGAACTTTAAACTGGGATGCTAGGATTTTCAATGCCAACCTCTTCATCGACATTTGTCAAATTTAAACCAGAGGGAGCGTGCTTGGTAAGTCTTGTACATTTTACTTAGTGTCTACAACAAAGGGTATATTTCTCACGGCAAACTAATTGCCTCATATTTCATTCCTTGGTAATTTTGACAAAAATTAGAGGTGAGGCAAACAAGGAGGCAATCTCTGTGAGGCACCGTAGGGTAGTCGATATCCGTCTTCTTGAAAAAGCACCTGTAACAACCACGCTGAAAGTGCTCCGCAACAAAAAGGTATGAAACTCCTAATTTACACAATTCCTCGGAAAATTAAGACGGTTAGCATACACAATATAAACAATGTAGTGCTGTCAAAGAACCTAAGTTTACCAGGGCAAGAAGAATACTTACACTATTTCAAAGTACACCGACCGTAATTAGCTGCAGAGTTAATATTCACCAGCACGCTGACTTTAAGTTATTGTTACATACTCAGGGACTCAGGGTACATATACCTTACAAGAAGAGCGCCATTGGCTATGTGTCACAGTCCCTGAATTTGATCAAAAGGATGTGCGCTTCTACCTCGGGTGTAGCCATTGTGGAACAGGGAGTAAGAGAGACATAAACGTAATTTACAACTGTGAAACCTGCATGAGACAAGACGTCAGTTCTATTCCAAGGTAATAGTCGCCAAAAAAAAACAAATTGGACAGTTAGAGGTAGTGAGATGCGTATTTAACCGAAAGTTTCCTGTGGCAAAGAATTATTAACATTACTCACGGAATAACTTATTTGCCTCACCCTTATCTTAGTTGTTTCAGTAAACTATGCTCCCTTACATATATCTCATATATAACCACAGGATGAACATTACTTTTGAGGCCATTGATGAAACTGGATCTTACCTTTACACTGCATTCACTAATAATGCTGAAATACTGCTTAAGATCAAAGTTGTTGATCTATATGCTAAGAATCCCGAGGTAAGTATCGCACTAAATATATTTTACAAACTACATACGAACTAGCTAAACTGCATCACAGAATAGGACCGATGATATTCAGCACAGAAAAAACGTAGCAGAGCATACTTAGTAGTAGCGGATGATTACCAAAACTAGTTGCTAGATGCGCTGTTGGTATTGCAATTCAGTTCATCTTTTGATACATACAAACTTATGTTGAAGTACACCCTTTCAGGATAAACAAGACTATCTGATGGCCGTTGAATCCAAAACCCGCGCAAATTCATTCTACATACAAGTAGGCCCGACAGCGTCTCTTTCAAGGAACCGAGTGCTCAAATGGGTACTCAAACAGATCTCCCTTGACTGAAGTACGCACTTGTAAGGGTGGTTGGTGAACATTTTGTTGCTTTTGGTGGCTGCTTAGTGCACTGGTGAACATTTTGCAGTACCTTTTAAACCCGAGAAGAAGGGGGGTCACCATAGTTTCGCCAGATAACCTAACATATGTATGTATTTTGAGGCACCCTCACTGCCACCTTATGTAATTGTATGCAGTAATATGCATGGTAGGGATAATCGTAGACAAGAAAAAACACTCGGTTACTAGCTATGTGTGTTTTGTGTGCGAAGAACTTAGAAGATTGTTGAACTTATTCAATCTGATAGATGTATTGCATCTTGTTATTTACATATTAAGCTAGATTATGCCACTGATTCAGTTTAACTGAGAGGACTTTATACTGACCCAAAAAAATGCGCTATACTAAGAAACATTTGACCTAACACATCACCAACAAATATTGTCTTAACTGTTATTTACCATTCAAATACGTTCATTTAAGGGTCGCTGCTAAATGGACCAAGATAATTACATGAGAAAATTACAAAAATACTTATTTGTTCAACCGGAGCTTGGGTACCAAATTTAAAGACGCTGCATATAAAGAAGCTGCCATCCTCTACATCTCCTCAATAAAATGAAAGGTTTCGTCTTTAAAACAGATAAAAACTTGTTATTCTCATTCCAAGTGCTTTTTCATTTACTTTTCAAAACCTTTAACTACAAAAGAAGAAGCTATACACATCTTGAGTGTTTAAGCACGACCGGGTATCGACTCGTCGAGTTTTATTACTAAACTTCGTCCAAGTTTAATCTTTTGTCTGCTTCTCGACTCTAATCATATTCCGTACTTCGCATATAGTTTCAGCAGAATTTGTACACGTCTGGAGTGTTCACGCACAACCAATCTTTTGTATGCTTCTAGACTTGCGAATAAATGAAAATATCACGAGATTGGATTTTCACGTTAGCATTATATACATTCGCATTCGAGAAAAGGCTCCCGTCAACTCATATGAATACATAAAGATACAATACACATAAGTCTAATACAATCTCCAAAAATATTTATAAACACTTACTATTTTCTAACCATATGTATATGCCAAACCAAGAAAAAAACTAAAATCATTTAAATGACCAGGTACACAATTCGGCAACACTATTCACACATCATCTCATTAGAAACACTCAACCCTAGCTTATCCATTTCGATCTACAATTAATTTTCCTGAATCATGCTCCTTTCTTACTTTAATATCATACCCTGCAAAAGTACTCCACTCTTATGTCCTTTCTTACTCTAATATCATACCCTGCAAAAGTACTCCACTCTTGTCCTTCCGTCCTTTCTTATTCTCATGTCATACCCTGCAAATTATTGGCGTGCATCAAACAACAATTCATGGTATGGCTGATATTCCCTCTTACTGCATTTCCTTCTTAGATTTTTATATAGATGCTGGAACTCTCTAATTAGCTTTCTGTGCAAAGATGTTATTTTTGCAGGAATATAATTATCCCAGCGTTGTTACTTAATCTATTATCTTGCTAAACTATCTGTAGATAACATCCTACCTGTAGAGACCTGAAACAGTATGAACACTGCCGAATTGAGGAACTCGTAGCTATTAGTTGAGTTGCAGGAGTTAGCTTGGTCATGGTTGCTACTGGATATTTACTTTGTAGCTTAACTAAACTCTTCTGAAAATGGCTGAGTTAGCTTGGTCTACTTTTTAGCATTTAAATGCTACCTTGTGCTATAAATAGAGGCTTTGTACACAAGTATTGCTTCCAAATCTCTTACCACAGTACACACACCACATTACCCCTCCTAAAGGAAAAAAAATCTATAACAAGCGAAAACATAAGTTGTGAGAATGACAACAGGATTGCCCAGGCCGTATACTTGCATGCATGATGGTGAATGTCCCTCGTCAAAATCAAAATCACCAGAGTAATTACGTTTGTGGAAACTTAGACGGGGTCAAGGAATGCCTGTGTAACCTGGGTTACTTTGTGAGAGAACTTAGGCCCATATATTCGACTTCAGATTCCAAAGGAGTAGTTGTTATCGAATTCGGTGCATCAGCTACACATTGTGCTTCTGCTTGCAAACTTCAGAGAATGTTTGAACTTCGAAACCATGGCTATCATAATTGGTTTGCCGATCCACGTCCTCAAACAGGACCTTATCTCTGGGTAGCTACACCCAAGGATGCGCTCTTTCTACCTTGGGAAATTGAATATGTGAACGTCCCAAACACACTAATAAGTGCTGGCCATCGTCTCGCTAATGCAGAAATCAATGATGCATACGACCATGTAGCTAATATCCTTGCTCAAGGTATTTGAAAAAATCACTGGATTGTAACAAGCATCTGAAAACCTTAGTTTGGTTTGAAAGTATGGCATGGTACCAAATAATTTTCAATGTGTGTTTTCGGGTTAGTTTAAAGACATCATGTCTAGACCTGGCAAACGGGTCAACCGGGTCGGTTTCGGGTTGGGCCAGTTCGGGTCGGGTCAGTTCGGATCTCTCGTTGATTTCAGGTTAATTCGGGTCGGGTCGGGTCATTTCGGGTTTTGGGTTTGTTTCGGGTTTGTTGTTAGTTTCGGGTCAATCGGGTCGGGTTATTTTGGGTCGGGTCATTTTCAGGTCAAAGAATAAGAGATAAAAGGCCATTTTAAGTCTTTTCGGTTCAATTAAAGTTATGATTTGTCGGGTCATTTTCGGGTTGAGTGGTTTTTGATCGGGTTATTTTCAGGTCGGGTCAGTTACGGACTTACGGGTCATGAAAGATCGGGTCATGTTCGGGCCGGGTCGGGTCCAATCGGGTTTCAGGTCACATTTGGGTGTTGTAGTTCGGGTCAATTTCAGGTCACGGGTCAGGTCATTCGGGTCGGGTCAATCGGGTCGGGTTGCTTTTGTCAGGTCTAATCATGTCTAGGATATGTGTCTGTATAATTAAGCTAAGAAGCAAAAGGATACTACAGACTTGTTAGATGTTCAATCTTATAAATGTATCGTAGTTTCCCAGATAAGTTTACAATTATTAATCTAATGCCTTAAGTATTTGATGTGGTTATGTTCATAGCTAAAACGCCAAAAAATAATACACACAGAAATAAAACATATTCTAATAGAGGCGGACACGGTAAACAAATATTAATGTCTCGTAAACAAACGGAATTAAAGTATCTAAGTGTACCGCGCGCGGTGCAACAACTAGTATCTTATAAATGTACTCTAGTAATTGGGCCATTGGCCATATAGTTTTGACAAAAAAAAAGTGAAATCGAACTCAATATCTATTTTGAACATAAACATATCATTATATTTTAACTCATTTTACATTAAATAATTATTCATATTTTAAAACTATTTAAACAAATTATTAATATTATTTTGGAATACTTTTAATATTTTTAGTAATTGTAATATAATTGATATACATATGAAATTACTTTCACACATTTTCAATTTTATCTAATCATTCACTCATATTTGTTTTATAAAAATAAATTATAATAACTTTTTTTACTAATTCGATTTAGTAATGTTATAATATGTTTTTTTTTCCTAAAGTGATCGTTTATCATATCATTAGTCTTATATTGACGTTTATCATGTCGATTATAAGAATGATGATGTATATTTGTTCTTTTTGACGTAAGAATGGAGCTATATATTAAATAAGAACAATGTTGCTTATGAGTTATAAGATAACATGTTTTGACTAATGGGAAGTCTAACGTATATAATCTTTGTTGTCTCAATCTAGCTGATGCTCTTAGTACATTTTGTTTGTGTGCTCATCACCGAAAATTGTTCGTTTGGTGAGGCAACTAGATGCAATATTGAGAGTTGCACAATGTTGGATATCTAGAAAGATATTTGATGGAACAAAAGGTAATAGTTGACGAGAATACGAGATCTATGGTGAGTATATTTTCACCTTTTCAGGTGATTTTCTTTAAGTTTATTGAGAAGACTATTAAAAGTTAATAATCTTGTATATTGTGTAGATATTTTTTTTTGCTCTTAACCTTACAGGATAAGATGCAGGGTGATTGTGAAGCAATTACCTAATTGTGGGGGCATTATTTTTTCCTTAATGTTTATATTTAATATGATGCTAATGTCAACTTGATATTGCTAAAATGATGTGTATAGTGAATTGCGGATTTACACATATTATGCAAACTAGAGAAAGTTGATTGAGAATAAAATGCTCACAAATGATTTTTGTGAAATTTGAAGCGGAGCATCTTATTTATAAAATTAATAGACTAAGAAAGAAAGAAGTCTTACAGTTATCGAGGGGGATGAGGCGAAAGCCTATTGATTGAGGAATTTGTGGTGGATACCGGAACTTGCTTCTACGAGGGTGGTCTAACGAAGTCATAGATAGACTCATACTTGTGTACACACCCCATTCTTATGACAGGTACACTATTTTTGAATGTTAAGCTGATAACTCTTAATGGTCTTATAGCCCAAATATGGGTGGTCCTTGTGAGACGGACTTGATGAGATCACCGTAATGATGGAGGTTGAGATATTTCTCTTAATGAATCTATATCTCTATGTTTGGGTACTAGTCCTGTTGAGAAGGACTTGATGGATTCACCGACTGCTATTTTAAGAGGATGAGCCTTAGAGCTCTTAATGAATCTATATCCCCATGTTTGGGTGGTTCTGTTGACAAGGATTTGATGGATTCACTGACCGCTATGTTAAGAGGTTGAGTCTTAGAGCTCTTAATGATTCTATAGCTCGTATGTGAGTGGTCTATGCGAAGATAGACTTGATGGAATCACCTAATTGAGTGTGAAGGGTTGACCTCCTTCTATGAGAGCCTAGGCTATCTCTCTAGAGCACTCATGAGAATCCCAAGATTCACTTTGCCATAAATTTGTTGGATTGTATCGCGGAACTCGTTTGGAACTTAAGGTTAGATATGTGAGTGAAATTTACCTCGGAGTCTAGGCGTTAAAGATTCGTTCACTCTCTATATGATGAAAGAATTGTTTTATTTAAATGACGTATTAGTTCAAGTCGAAAGACACTACTACTTAAGAATCAATCCTTATTAATATGCTCGGAATTCTTGTCTATCCTTTGCATTAGTTCATGGGTTTGTGTACAAGATTTTGAGTATTTTGGACTGATGATTTTTCCATTCGACGAATTTATCGTGTTCAAAAAATTACGACGCTCCTTATGTTATGTCCCGAAATTAAAGACTAGTATCAAATAATGTAGAGTACAAGTATGATACTAAGAGTTAGAGCTAAGGCTATTATTTCACGTATAGAGTAATATCCGATTAAATTTGACTTTATTTATGAATGATTCCCGAACCAAATATACTAATGTGTTTGGATATAATATTTTGAACCCCTTATAAAATGTAATAATAATGATTTAATATACTCATTATATTAATAATAGAGTGTTGATTTTTCGCAGTACACATTTTACTCATCTCAGTACACAATTGACAATTATACCCTTCTTATTTCTCCTCTCATTTTGCCTCTCTAACTTCTTTCTAATATACTCTCCATAATAACAATTTCACATATCCATTTCCCCTTAATTTCATACCTTATCGATTCCGGTTCAAGTTGTTGTCGGCGGCGTATTGTTTTACCGGCAGAACGACAGGCATTGGGTTGTGGTTAGGGGTGGTTGCGTGTGGTAGAGCGGGTCGTGATGCATCAGTCGCCGGAAGAATGAACTTTGACGGTCGACCAGACTGTCGGCGTTTAATGTGGGTGGGTCAGGGTGGTGCGTGGTGGTTGGGTAGTATTTGCTGATGTGATGCACTTGTACGTGAATAAGTGGGTACAGTACTGCATTGGCTTCCTTTTTTATTTTTTATTTAATTCAATAATTGATTATTATTTAAGGTTTGCTTCATGTCTTTCCTCTTCTCTCCGGCAAAACGACGAGCTTCCGGCGAGACAACGACGACAGCGGCGAGTTACTACTAAACCACCGCATCCCACAACAATACGAATAATTAACTTAATTGAAACAAACCTTAATTTAAAAATTACAAAAGTAAAATGATGACTAAATTAATTAGATTGGTAATAATTAACTATTGAATTAAGTATTTATTTTACTATGATACTAGTGTAGATCCCGTGCGGATGCACGGTATTTTAAATCTTATCATTGAGAGAATTTTAGTTTTTAGTGCGTGAGACAATCTTAAAATATGAGACGGTCTTATCCACTAAGACGGTTCCAATATGTAAAAGCCAGCTCATTTATAAGCACTAAATCAATAGATATTTTAATAATGGTTCTTCGAACCCTAAAATTTGTGTTAAAATATATTGTATTTCGATTGATCGCAATTCGTCATATCCAACTTTTATGTGTAAAAACCTTACAAATAAACTAATTTTATATACAAAATCTTTTGAAAAAAAAGAGCCAACTTGTCATTTAATAGATCATAATAGATTCGAAAAAAAACTAACTTTATGTATAATACACAAAATGGTCGAAAAATGTAAATTAAATAAAGCAAATAGATTAGCCTTTTTCCACTCGAATATATTTTAATGAAGAATTTTTGTGATAAATTTTTTTTATTGAAAATATATGGTAATACTACTAAATATATATTGTATAAAAATACATTTCTGCTTTTTATATATATAAATTTCTTATGGTGCACAAATTTCATTATTGAAAGATTCTAATGGTGATAGAACCATTTATGGGCCTAGTTTGTACAAAATATTTTTATAAAATGATAAGCTAAATAAAGGCCCAAACCCAAGTTTTGAAATTTAAGCGGGAAAATTTTATGAATGACTTATTCTTTTAGTTATAGGGGGATTATAACCATCCATAATTATAAATTTGAAAAAGATTGAGGGGGTGTTTGGTTGACACATTTGGAATGGATTGGAATGGATTCCATTCATTCAAGTGTTTGGTTGACCCTTTTTGGAATGGAGTTTGAATCCTAAGGGGTTCTAAATCCATTCCAACCCCTTGGAATCTCATACCATAGTCTCACCCCCATGATTCTAAATCCATTCCCACACATCCATAGAAAAAAAAAAAAATTGTACTTGTTATTCAACTATTCTCCATGAACTCCTTTGTCATTTTTTTTCTTTTTTTTTAAAAAAAATTTTTTAAAGATTTTTTTCTTTATGGGTAATAATAATAATGTATATCATCACAATTTTTTCCCTTTTATGTTTAATCATACATAGCTATCATATACATGTTTAATCATACTTGACCTATCGTAAGCTTGCGATGACTATTCCTGATAAAAATGAGAGTTTGTGCTATACTTCATCATCATTCGTTCTTTCATTTGTCTCATAGTTTAATGTACATGCCGTTAATATACACGTTGTTTAGACTATCGTATTTTTCATTAACATTTTATGTGAATTATTTTTTTGGGTTTTAGAATATATTGATGTCTTCATATTATATAAACACGTTAAATGAATTTTTATAGAGTCATATGGATTTTTGTTGTTGTTGTTATCTATAATTATAAATAATATTGTAGTTGTTATCTATGTTGAAGAAAACAAAATTATTTGAAGTACATTCTATATGTAAACCAAACAATATTAGTGACATTTACAATCCATTCCAAACATCAAACCAAACAAACATTAAAAGGTATGGGGTTCTAACTCCATACCACCTTGGAGTTAGAATCCATTCCACTCCATTCCAATTGTTCGAACCAAACGGCCCCTAAAGAGGTTAATAATTGAACAAGAGAATTGAGTTTGAAGTTTTTTTTAGTAAAGAGTAGTAAATGAAAAGTTATGTGCAAAATATACTGAAATGAGTAAAATACGTAATGCGAAAATAAACTCCGTTTAATGGACGTGCTTTTTCAAATCCCCTATTTACTAAAAGATCAAGAAATCTCCAAATTTTACCGTCTAAGTAATACTCTACTATGACGAAAAATATTTGTCTTATATACGGAATAATATTTATCTCCTAATTAATTGTGTATATTACCATAAATACAATAGACAATTATGGTCCCAACTTCTTCATAAACTACTGCTTAGCTTTTTCACGAACAAAACAAAATTTTTACCGATTATAAAATAAAATAGATATTATTATTGTCAAATTCTCCAATATTTTTATCTAAAAACCGCGCTTTAAACATACCACAAAATGAGCAAGAAGTAGGTCTGTAGCAACGAGTCAACGACCATAAAACAAAATTAATTGAGTTCCAAACAGAAATAGAAGTCGACACCAGTTTGAAATTGGATTAATAATGTGGCACTTTCCTCTGTCACAAACTCTTTTGTTGTGTTGCAAATAAAAACACCTCTCTTCCCATTACAATAAACTAACAATTAAAAAGCACACACCTCATCATTCCCTTCCTAAACTTTCTCCGATGCAAATGTCCCCAATTCCGCCGGAGAACGGCCGCGATTACCACGAAGACGAAGCTCTTGACGATGAAAGCGATTTCTCCGCCGCGGAAGACGGCGAAGATGAAGAAGATGAACCTAAGCTTAAGTACCAGAGAATGGGCGGAAGTTTATCCTCTTTGTTAGCGAATGATGCCGCTACTTGTATCGCCGTCTCGGAACGTATGATCGCGCTTGGTACTCATTGCGGCGCCATTCACATTCTCGATTTTCTCGGCAATCAGGTCACTTAATTTTTGTTGATTTCGCCAATTCATTCAACTTTATCACTTTAATCTCATCGTTTTTATGTAAATTAATCGTCTTATTCATCGAGGAAACAGCCTCTTTCTGTCGTCGTTGTTGTTATTGCAGGATATTATATGATTTAGTTTGTTTGATTAAAGTCAATTTTGGATTAACAAGTGGTTAACCTTTTGGAATTCAGTATTTTGGTGTAGTTGAATTGATATTTGGTCTGAATGATGCTAGTTTGGGAGTATTGATGCCAATAATATCGAATTTATGCATTAATATTGGTCTGACACAAATTCTCATTTAAGACGGCACTATCTGTCTTTAGCTTAAGACGTGTCAATTATCATAACACTTGCAGAGACCTAATGTTGGTCTAAAGGAGGAAGTTTTATCAACTTTTGGTCAATATATCTGAGAAATTTTGATTGATTTGTACTGGAATTTTTAGTTTTTAATGCCTGGTTGATGTGATGATATTTTGAGTTTCGTCTACCTTTGCCCAATCATTTGTATACACCTTTGATTGAATAAGCAAACAAAGAACAAGAAAGGTAAATAAACGATCCCGAAGGAAGGATTATGGTGCTTGTATTTAAGCTTAGCTGCGTGGTTATTCGGAAGATTTTTCAACTTGAGTGAGGCAGAAACTTTATTTGGGAGAAAAAGGAAAGATTAAAGAGCTAATAGTTTTGAAATTACGTGTCTTGTGTAGTTGTGTTCAGTTTGGGTACCCGAATTGAATTTTAGAGGTGTAGTGCAGTTTTCTTCAAAGTTGCGAAGTTCCCACGGTTTAGTTCTTCAAAATTACAATCCGGCATACATGAGTTATGTGACTACCTGAGGTTATATCAATCATGTAACATATCTATTTTTGTCTGAGGTTTTATTTGTTTTGTTATTGTTGAAGTTATTTCGCAACCAGCGGTTGGTTTCATTTTGTAATCTACAGGTGCTTTTCGTTTTGTGTGTTGCCTCTTTGATGTTACCTCTGGATTTAGCCATCTTTCATGGATGTCTTCTTACTTTTGTTCTTATCTCTAGGTAGAAAGAGAAAGCCATATATTTTCACTCCCAACTTGTTTTCTAAGCTAAAATGGTTTCCTTTTCTTCATCTAACAGGTTAAGGAACTCCGTTCGCACAAGGCAGCTGTGAATGGACTTTGCTTTGATATTGACGGTGAATTTATAGGAAGTTGCTCTGATGATGGATCAGTTGTTATAAGCAGCCTTTTCACTGATGAAAAACGCAAGTTTGAGTATCACAGGCCGATGAAGGCTATAGCTCTTGATCCTGACTATTCGAGAAAATTATCAAAAAGGTTTGTAGCTGGTGGATTAGCTGGCCAGCTTATATTCTACATGAAGAAGTGGTTTGGCTATCAGGAGCAGGTTGGCAACATAGCTTAGTTTACAAATACTTGGTCCAGTAATGGATTTCTTGCAGTATTTCTGATACGTAACATGTGTTGTAGATATTGCACTCTGGTGAAGGTCCGATACATGCAGTGACATGGAGGACAAGCCTTATTGCCTGGGCTAATGATACGGGTGTTAAAGTTTATGACACTGCTACTGATCAGCGTGTGACATTTATTGAAAGACCGCGAGGAAGTCCTCACCCGGAGCTATTACTTCCGCATCTGGTTTGGCAGGTTTAGTCCTTACCTTATTCTTGTTTTAGCGAGTTCTTACTATTAGGCGATTGGGGATGCTTGCTTCTTGACTGCACTTTTCTTACCTATCTTGCGCTTAATCCAGGATGATGCACTCTTGATAATTGGCTGGGGCACATCAGTAAAAATTGCTTCACTGAGAGTCAATCCTCGTGGAGGTGCTAATGGCTCGTATATGCCCGGACCTGTATCAAGTGTCAATAACGTTGATATTGTGGCATCCTTCCAGACGAACTACTACATTTCAGGTATTGCTCCATTTGGTGATTCATTAGCTATTCTGGCATATATACGCGGAGAGGAAGATGGAGAGAAGGATTTCAGTAGCGCAGCTCCTACGCGGCAGGTACATGCTCCTTTTTAATTTGGTTTCCTGAGTTTTTTTTATCCGGCCTCATGTGGAGCTGCGGCGTGAGATGATTGTTGTTTCAGACTTGTAACGACAAATTGACAATTAAGATTGGCTGTGTCACGTTCTTTGTTTTATTTGGATCTGGATTCGTATTTCGAAAATTGTTAGAAAGAAGTAGAACTCATCTCGTTACCGGGTCATCAATCGCGTTGAGTCATAATCGGGTCCACAACTCATCTCGCTCTCGCGTTGGTTTCACTTCGAGTTGAGTTTTGACAAACAGAGTTCCTATCGGTTTAGCATTGGGCTGATTCAGTTCACAAAAGTTTTGGGTCATATTGGTCAGGTTTGGGTTGTTAGGTCGGGTGAGCTTGTGCCAGCTCTAGCAGCCTCTAGCAGAGCACATGGGAAATGTATGTAGATAGTTGGGCTTTTTAGTTTCTTCTTTCTAAAAGATGGATTATGAAGTCCAAAATCAGAGAGATGATGTAGTAAGATGAATAGCTGTTTTTGAAATTTGTTCTGAATTAAAAATTAGTGTAATATCCTTTTGTACAATGTTACTCTCCATAGTTGTGATAGCAAGACTACATTCATCTAGTATAAGGTACAATGTACTTACTATCGTGTTGCAGCAATTGTTTGTAAGATGCAGAGTGGTATAGTGTTCACTTGTAAGTTGCATCAGGTGTATAGATGATCTCCTTAGGCATCCAAGTTTCTATATTGTTTCTTTTTTTATACAATAAAAATCTCCTCTAGGTGTTCTCCTTGTGCTCTCCAAGATGGTCCTCATTATTGGAGAGCAAATATTACTGTTTTTTGCCTACCATAAGGCGCCCTTTAAAGAATAAACTTAAAAGTAGTTCTCCATGTGTTCTTAGGGAAAAGCAATGGAGAGCGGAATCTCCATTTGAAGTGGGCCATAGGTCCATAGCGAGTGATAATGTTAGGGAAATTTTTTTTTCTTCTATTGCTTTTAATGTAAATATAAAAGAGGTCGGACTATGTTTTGAGATGAAGTTCATGTATAAGAGTTTTATCATTATAGGTGTAAAATTGGTTTTTCATCTCTAAAGAAAGAGTGTACATGAAGAGCAAAATGGGTGTTCTATGTCTTTACTAATGTACATGGTCTTAGAGAGTGGGGCAATAATTTTTAATTATATAAAAAGGGCCCTAAGGATTTGCTCTTTATCATAAAAGTTGATTGTCAGTTGGTACGGTAGAGTCAGCAGTCTGCTTTGCCAGGGGGAGCTGAAAGTGACCAATGTCCACGACTTCACTGAGTTTTTACTGTTTATGTAGGGTAATGCACATAGACCTGAAGTACGTGTTGTTACATGGACTAACGATGAACTTGCAACTGATGCTCTACCAGTTCATGGTTTTGAACATTATAAGGCAAAAGACTACTGCCTTTCTCACACTCCTCTCTCAGGTTTCTTTTTCCCTACTTTTATGCTGTTTCATTGGCTGGATATGCTTTTTATTGCCTGGATTTGGCTAACTTGCTCTTAATACTTGATCCTTTTTTTTTTATTGTAGGAGGCAGTTTCATCAATGGCCGGTGGACAGCCGGTGATGAGCCACTCTACTACGTTGTTTCCCCAAAAGATATAGTTATTGCTAAACCAAGGTGGGTTTAGTTTTACTCTTTTTTTTCTTTTTTTCTTTTGGTCTTCTGAACATAGGGAGTTTTGACTTTCTATTGCTCTTTTCATTGTTGATACTAATCAGATCTGATTTAGCTGATTTTCTTTTTAATTTTTCCCTTTGGTGGACAAGGGGAAAATGAGGGTATGGGCGGAAGTATAGTAGTCTAAACATTCTCAACCTGGAAGACATTTTCAGGATTTAAAAGTGATTTCTTAAAAGTTGGAAGGGTCACGGAAGGGTTATAAGAAAAACTGAATTAGAAACAGTTTTTTGGGATATTAAAGAAGCTGCTTAGAAGGTGAGATATGAAAGTTAGATCTCAATATAAATAAAGATAACTACTTAAGTATTGAGGCAATTTCATAACCATATTGGAGTTATGCCACCGAGTGATAGACTAGGTGTTTCTCAAAAACGCCGTGAAGCCTCGCACCCATCAAAGCCCACCAAGGTTCTTCACTGTGACTGAAAGTAGTGAAATTTCTAGAGGTACCGAAAACTACTTTTGTTTCCCATCTTTGATTTCTCTGTACATTAGGCGTCAACCCATTTGCAGAATTCATTTGTAATAATGCTAGATATTAGACTAATATGAGGTAGTTTTAATGTATTGGATGTTATATGGTAGCCCTTCTAGCTAGTACCCCTTCATTCCATTAGATTCCTTACACTTCTCAAAATGTACGAGGGGAAATTTGAAAAGGATTAAGAATCAAGTAAAAGGAGGAAGAACATGAGTCAGAGGGGTTTAAATTGTTGATTTTTTTTTTACTACTGCTTAGTCTTCTTTCTAGTGATTGAATGAGGTGATACAATTGAATATGCCTTCATTAAAAAAAAATGCTATCTTCATAGCTATATTCCTTGAACTTAATTACTTTCATGCAAATGAATTGGAAGCACTTGTAATTTGTGGCTGAGAAAATTTCTTATCCTCTTAAGGTTCACATATGCTCTAATAAATTTTTTCTCTGATCAAATTTTTTTTTTAATCTTCATCAACTTAAAAGCTTTCGTCTTGTACAAGTTCATGGATGGAACTTTGATCGCGTCAGTGCTTATATGTGTTAGTGACTAATATCAGGGATACTGAAGATCATATTAATTGGCTTCTTGAGCACGGGTGGTTTGACAAAGCTGTAACTGAAATCGAAGTAACACATGGAAGAAAAGAACTTTTTGAAGAGGTTTGTGTTCTGGTTATATATTGATCTCATATGCTACAATGTCTGGTGTCAAACCTGCACGATTGTAATACCTCTCATCACTGCTCCGAGCTAGATTCAATAAAGAGAACCATTTTCTTTGTACTTGGTTTCAAAGCTGTGAGATATAAAGTTTTGCGTATCATCACTGCTTAGTGGTAGATCCAAAGAACGTTGGCTATTTGATGTAGTACTTTGCTTCAAAGTTGGTGATTCTCAGTAGTATATTGGGTTACCTTATTCAGGCTTTATTTTCTATACCAAAATTTTTCGAAGCTGTTATTCTACTCTCTTTGGTCCCTTTTTTTTTGAATATTAGGTTTGTTTTTCTATGGCTTAATGACTGCGTGCACTGCCAATTAGCTGAATTTCAAAACATTCATATGGCATATTTACATGCTTATTGAAAATTGTTTCCTTTAGGACATTATGACTCAAAGATTACCTTAGACTTGAATTTTTTTTGTCCACCAAGATTATTTCCTAAGGCTACTTCTTTGTGCTTCATTTTCTTGAATATAAGTTTGCTCTTATATCCTTCCAAGTATGGACATATTTGCAAGGGACTTTTTTTTCATAAACTTGCTGTAATGTGATGGACGATGGTTTATGTAACACAAAGTCTGAAGCTATTCAGCATATTGAGAATATTATTGTATTTCTTCATGCAATTGTTTAGCCATTTCATTTGTCGTGAGTAGTAATTTTCTTGATACATTAACATAAGGAGTTTATTACGGAAACCAGCTGAGTAACCTCCATTCTCAAAATAAGGGCTGGCCATTCTGGTAGATGTTTATCTGAGAAGTTGATGTAATTCTCAATTATCTTGTTGGATATTGAATAGGTGGCATCAAGGTACTTGGAGCATTTGCTTGCTGAGAAAAAGTATAGTGAAGCTGCAGAATTGTGTCCCAAATTGCTTCAAGGTTCAGCTTCAGCATGGGAAAGGTATTATAGCTTTCAAGTACAGCGATGCCTTTCCTTAAATCGATGTCTATATTACTTGTAAGAAAACAGTTATTTTTTTTCATATTGCTAATGAGATTTGGTTTATCGTCAATAGATGGATTATCCGCTTTGCTCAGCTACGTCAGCTGCCTATTTTAGCTCGTTACATGCCCACAGAGAAGCCTAAACTTAGTGATACTTTGTATGAGGTTTGTGTCCTACATAATCTTATGCACCCCCTCCTTCCCCTCTTTTTTGGTGGTGGTTATTCTGAATGCCATTCCCTTCTGTTATTCAGCTTGCTCTCGTAGCTCTTGCATTAAATCCAAATTACCACAAGGATTTTTTATCAGCTGTGAAGAATTGGCCACGATCAGTTTATTCAGTGGTGCCTGTTTTATCTGAGATAGAACCTCAACTTAGAGCTTCGCTGATGACTGATGATTTGAAAGAGGTCATCTCTTGTTTCTTTATTTTGATGATGCAGCTCATGATTTCTTTCTTTCTCAAGTGTTACTACCTTTGTTGTTGTGTACTGCAGGCATTGGCTGAGTTATATGTGAGAACTGGGCAAAATGAGAAAGCATTTTCATTCTTTGCCGACGTAAGTATATATTTAGTTTGATGACGAAGTTTTGTGGTGGACATTTGAATATGAAGTTGCAGTTTCCAATTCAATATTTGTTTCTTGAACGGCGTATTTATGGTTTCTTATTTTTTGCAGCTTCTAAAACCAGGTGTTTTTGACTTCATTGAAAGACATAGCCTGCATGCTTCTGTTCGTGAAAAGGTAGAGTGCAATTATTTATTACTATTTCAAAGACAATGGACTATTTGTCTTGCGCTAGGGTTATTTTCTTGTGTTATCATCGGCTTAGGCAGCGGGTGCTTTTATTAGTACTCCGATTACCCTTCTTCAAAGGAACAGGGGTAGTTGCATACTCCCTCCCATCCAGACCAAAGGTTACACTTACCTTATTTGGACCATCCAAACCAAACTACCCATTCCTTTTTGGGTAACAAATAAGACCAAATACTCCTTATCTACCCTATATATTTACACAAAATGCCATTACCCCACCCACCCAACTAACATTAAATATTCAAGTGGTCCTACTTCCATTCCAATACTACCCTTCCTTTATCAACTTTTTCTTAAAACTTGTGCTCCCTCCCATGTAACCTTTGGTTTGGATGGGAGGGAGTATTATAGTAGTTGCATCTGTCAAAACAGACTATTTGAATACATCTGTCGTAGTAGTTGCATTGTGTGTTTTGGAGACGTCAACCATGCAGATATATATGAGTTACAATTGTCTCGCGCATCAAGTTTCTTTGTGAAAAACTTGTACCTTTGATTCCTATCTTCACAGGTGGTTCAACTGATGATGCTTGACAGCAAACGTGCTACTTCCATACTAATACAGCAAAGGGATCTGATTACTCCAGCAGATGTAGTATCACAGCTTCTGAAGGCTGGAGATAAATGTGACTTCCGATACTTCTTGTATCTTTATTTACATGCTTTATTTGAGGCCAGTCCACATGCAGGAAGGGACTTTCATGATATGCAGGTATTAATAGATTGTCGCACACAACTTTAGCTGATTGTATCTTATATAATAAGTTATCTGTAAGGTTTTTTAAGGTTCCTTATTATACATGATTTATAAGCATGGAGTTTGACCCCTGGAGAGCCTTTAGGGGCCCCGTTCAAATTTGTCTGGCGTGACTTGAATCTGTTTGTTCCTGCATTCCTCTTATGCCTTAGTAATTTGTTTATGTCTTGTCTCTGATCATAAGTGCAGCTTTCGCACCTGATTATACGTCAACTACCCTTTGATTGGATGGAGGAATGTGGAGGAAAGGGAGGGGAGCAATTCATTTTGTTTGCATTATAAATTGAATTGGTGGGAAATGAAGTGATCCAAATTCCCTCCTAAAAGCCAAGTAGAAGTCCCTCCTACATAAAATTTGGAGGGAAGCTCCAAGACTCCATTCCACCTCCCCTCCCATCCATCCTTCTTTCGTATTCAAACTGCTCTTTTTTTTTCACACTTTTATTTAGGAGCTGTTCGTAATTTTTTTGTAGCATTATTAATTTTCTGCTTAGATGTCACATGTTCTCATTTCTGTGTTAGGACAAAATTATGTTCTGAGAATAATACTAAGAGACTAGGTGAGGAGGAGAAGTCTTTAATAGTCCAATCAGCTTTCGTGGAATCGTCCCTTAGTAGATGGATTTTTTTTGTAATGTTTCAATCCAAGCACGTAAAAGTTCGTAATATTTATGTTTTATTATTTGGGGGGCAAAAGGCAATGCTATATGAATCTAGATATCGTTTATGGTCAGATCAAGTCACTTAGGGGTCGTTTGGTTCACTAGCTGGGAATGGAATGAGAAACCATAAAAGCATGGGGTTCCAATTCCATACCTTTTAAAAGTTGTTTGGTTCATTTGAAAAATATTCATGAAGGAATGGAGTTTTAATCCAAGGGGAGGAGGTGAGTATGGGTTTCCAAGGGGTTGGAATGAAGTTAGAATCTATTAGGTATATAACTCCATTACAAAATGCTCCAACCAAACATTAGAACGGATCAAATCCATTCCAATGATGTCAACCAAACACCCCCTAAAACCTGAAGAGTTTCTGTTTTTCTTTAATGTATCGTAACAGTTCCGACTCTGTCAAGTTTGCGACTAAACTAGTCTTCTTGTATGTGCGGATGGTATTGTATAATTATTTTATAGTCCGTTTTGTATGTCTCTATTGTGTGCTCTTATTGTTTTTTTGATTTTATGCTAATAGGTGGAGCTATATGCAGATTATGATCCGAAGATGTTACTTCCTTTCCTTCGTAGCAGTCAGCACTATACACTGGAGAAGGTTAGCATAACCGATTTTTTTTTTCTTTTGTGCGTATAAAATATCAGAAAAGTTTTTGAATATTCTTTAAATTGTCATTGGTTGCAGGCTCAAGAAATTTGTGTGAAAAAAGGTTTTCTGAAAGAGCAAGCTTTTATTCTCGGACGAATGGGAAATACAAAACAAGCCCTTGCTGTTATCATAAATGATTTGGGTGATATGGAAGAGGTGGTTTATTCTATCAGTTTGTGCATTTAGGAGATTGTCAAAGTGACTATGTATCAGTCTCTTTAGGATTTAATTGGTATTGAATGGAGCTAATGGTTGATGTCTGCAGGCATTAGAATTTGCAAGTATGCAAAATGACGATGATGTCTGGGAAGAATTGATCAAACAATCTACCCAGAGGCCTGAAATGGTAATTCTTGCGTGCTACGTAACTTCTCTTTGATATTTTGGTCACATGTATTATGGAAGATATTTTAGATGCAGCAGTCAATGATATATCTTGTTTTAGTTGTTCATCTTGTGATTACTGTCAAGCCACATATTTTTACAATTTTCTATATCTGGCACTCATGTCCTTTGCTATTGGCAGATTGGCAGGCTGTTGGAGCATACTGTTGGCAACCTTGATCCTCTTCATATTGTAAATGTTGTACCTGATGGAGTAGAGATACCCCGGTCAGTGTCGCCATCTCTGCTCAGTTCTATTGATTTTGCTTAAGCTATTAGCTTGTTTAGTTTCTCTAAAATTTTGTTCTGGCTTCCTTGGACTTAACATCAGAATTTTATGTTAAGTTATGCAGTTGATCTCTTTTAGCATCCGCATTAAAAAAACGCAAAAAAAGGAACAAATACGTGTTTATATATTATTACTAGTGTGGTTCCCGTGCAAATGCACGGTTTTCTAAGGTGAGGATGTTAGAGTTTGTAACAACTAAATGACGGTAATTTAACTCAATTTTAAATTCTATGAAAAAAAATAATAGTGATGGTTTTTCATATTAAGAGTTAAAAATTCCCCGAACGAGATTTTATGTTTTGCTGAAACTATCTATTCTACAATGCTCTATTAAGAGTTAAAAATTCCCCGAATGAGATTTTATGTTTTGCTGAAACTATCTTGTCTACAATGCTCTTAAAGACTGATATTATATCTTTGCATACACTAAAAGCATAAACATTAATTGTATTATGAATACAATCGGATAAGATATAGAGTTTGTACTAATATCCGAGACCACTTATCAGTAAATAAGACTTAACTGTACGAAGATTATTTCATTTATTTATGGCATATATTATAAATAAAAAGAGATATTATTTCAAATTTTTGAGGGTGGGGACCAATATTTGGAGGTGAATACTTAGGGGGTTATTTATGGCATATATAATATATAATATAAATAAAAAGAGGAAGATGAGATCAATTTTTTGTGTGTGGGAACCGCTATTAGGAGTTAAATAGTTGGGGGAAACTTGAGCGGGAAAAATTACGTAATTTATTTCGCAGTACGTTTTTTACTCATTTCAGAATTTTTTGTGCAATATTTTCCAATAGCTACCCTTCCCTTCAATTCTTCAAAAACTCTATAAACTTACTTCTCCCTCAATCAGTAATAATAATACATCTTAAATTAATCATATCTTTTCAATTATGGATGATAATTTGAACATAAAAGATGTATTTAACTTGTTAGTTGTATAATTATGAATCAAATTACTGTTATTTTGTTTTGAATTTTTTGGGTTTAGTTTAGGGTTTGTGGTTAGTCATATATTTTCGATTTGGGAGATTGGTTGTTGTGTGGTGGTGGGTTGGCGGCGTGGGTAGAAAACGACTGGATGGCTGGCTGCCCTGGCGGTGGTCGGCGACAGTAAAGGGGTGGGGGCGGGTGGCTGGGCAATTGAAGGCTTTATAAATTTTGTTTTCTATCATTGTTAGAGAACTCAAAAACCTTGTACAATTGCAAAGGATTAATTGTTTGTGATTTCCATTTCTCAGATTTGTGACTATTGTTGTGTTGGGGGTGATTGTCCATGATTAAACATGAATGCAGTACAAATATCTTATTAATTTCTTTTTCTTTCTTTTTTTGCTATGACGTAGTACACAAGGGGAAAATAAAGAGAGGAGAAATGAGAGGGGTAAAATAGGAAAAGACGTACTAAGTTGAGTAAAAAGCGTATTGCGGAAATCAACACCCAAAAATTATAGTTTTGTTAATCTTTTAGTATATATAATAAGGGATGTGCATGTTATTTAAGGAATCAATTAATAACTCGAGAGAAGGACCGAGTGGATAGATCGTTAGTGGAAATCAAGTCTACTTGATATTACTTAGCCCATACTGTCACCCTAAATACCACCTCCCATATTTCCTCCCCCATCTCTTAGTCTGTCATCTACCCACCCCCCTTAGCCACCCCAAGTTCCCTACCATGGGTTCTCAGATACAGGCCACTCACTCCACCAGTGTCGACACCACAGATCAGAAACCACGTCACAAAGTACCCCCATGACGCGCCAGACTGAAGAGGAACATCCCAAAGGGGAAGTGGGAAGAACATACCATGACGTGGAGAGTATATTATACTCACAAACACACTTAGGCCCTGTTCTTTTCGGCTGAAACGAGCTGAATTGAGTTAAATAGAGGTGAGCTTAATTGAACTAAACTGAATGAAGCCGAGTTGAAGTGAATGGAGTTGAAGTAAGACTTAATTTTGTGAAGACATAAGTTGAACAGAACTGGTTAAAGCTAAACTAAACTGTGTTGAATAGAGTCGAGCTTAAATAAAACGAGCTGAAATTAAGCCGAAAAGAACAGGGCCTTACATGTCAATATATAAATTTCTATTTAACCCTATGTCTAAAATGTGCCTCATGCTGGCATCTTGTATAAGTGTGCAAGGTATTGGACATAAGAGTACTGAAGGAGAACTGGAGAAGGGTGATTGGTTTGAATGAGAAACTAAAGTGATTAGAAGCAAGGTTGCCCAAAATGACGATAGCAGCAATGAGCAATTAAACTACAAATTGATTTGGATATATTCTAACTAGTGTACCTTGAATGTTCTTGTATGCGAAGTTGCGAACTACCCAAATTGTAATATCTGAGTTTAGGGAATGTAATCCGCTGTTTCTGAACTTTATCCTAGTCGGCTGTCTGAATTCAATTTGAAGGTTGCTCCAGCAAGGTTCTCTTAAATCTAGAAAAATTGTATGAGAGATATTTCGAGGACCTGTCTCTGGTAATACAATGACTATGGGGATTACATAGACTAAATTGAAAAACAAGCATATTTTTTTGCCCTCTGACATGATTTTTCTGTGTTGACCGTTTGATTCATAAAGTGAACTCGTGCCTCTAGTTTTTTGTTCAACGTACAAGGCTGTCATTTTGAATGTGAGCTTGTGTTATATATTTTGAGAATACTAATAAAAGAAGTCAACATAATTGCATTAGTAACTTTGTCATATTGGTTTTTTTCACTCATAGCTGTTTGGATGGCCTTATGCAGGCTTAGGGACCGGCTTGTCAAAATTATTACCGACTATAGAACCGAAACTTCTCTAAGGCATGGTTGTAACGATATTCTAAAGGTGATTCAATGCTTTTAGTCTTGCTATCTGAACTTTATTTACTTGCAACCCCCTCCATCCATCTATTTATTGGATATATTTGACTTTAGTAGTCAAAAGATGTCAACTTTGATCGGCATTTTCTCACAACATACAATAGTTACGACATTTTTAAAAAATGAAGATAACAATAATTTTGACAACCCAAATATGATACATTTTACATTTGAAATCAATCGGATAAAGTGGACATCTGTTGATCATCAAAGTCAAATGGGAGAATAAATGGGGATGGTGGTCAGATGCCTTAACTAAGCTGGGAATTTGGTTTGCTCAACAGACCGACATAGTCAATCTTTTGGTCAAATGCTACAATGAAGCAAGGCATGCTATTTATATCAGCAACGAGGAAGAGGAAGCACGAAATAAAAGGGATGATAAACGGAAACCAGAGCCTTTAGCAAGGGCACAAACTTTAAGTTTGAAAAACATGGACTTGAAGTCGAAAACTAGGTCCGGGGGTCGATGTTGCATGTGCTTTGACCCTTTCACCATCCAAAGTGTCTCGGTTGTCGTCTTCTTTTGCTGTCATGCTTACCATATGAACTGTTACATGGATTCGGCCAATACATTTAGTGACGATCAAGGGGTCCATGATGATTCTGATGACAATGAATATGACGACGAAGAAGAGAGTGATGAAAGACCATCAGGTCCTCGATTTCGATGTATTTTGTGTACCAATGCAGCTAGATGATATTATCTGGTTTGCTGTATTTTTTGGGTGTATATTATTGTGTTTATAGCAAGTGGTATTTTCTTCTCGAAAATGAGGGAGTGATATTGGAGAGATTGCTTTGATTATCCAGCTTTCTCTGAGAGTGTGGGTTTTTTATGATCGGGTTTGTCTGTTGTATCTTGTTTGTTGATGTAAAACCCTTTTTTTTTACCCTTAGTTATACGTCTTCTATATCATTTATATTATTCCCATTTGTCTTTAATAATTATCAAACGTCAATCTTGACTATATCTGTGATTTAATTATCAGTGTGCACTTGTAACCTTCTCTCCTTAACGAATGAATAAGATATAAATTTTACAGTGTTCACTTTTTATATTTGTGGAAACTAAATGGAGTCCATTTTTAAAATAATGTTCAAAAAATAAATATTTGTCGTTTTGGGTCTGGTTTAAAACTATTTATCAAAATGGTGTCCACGTATGCTCGGATTTCGCGAACGAAAAACACGGAAATGGCGTGTTTCTAATGAGTAGGAAAATGCAAACTTACAAAAATGGACTAAAAGTAAACACGCCATTGGGAATGACGGGTTTTCTTACAGAGACACGCCATTGGGAATGGCGTGTCTGTGAACAATACAATTTTTTTTTTTTTTTTTTTTTCCGTATTTCAGGTTTTGAAAACCCGAGCCTACGTGGATACCATTTTGATAAATAGTTTTAAACCCGACCCAAAACGACAAATACTTATTTTTTTCAGCATTATTTTAAAAATGAACTCAACTAAATGTGGATGTTGAGTTGTTCACCATGTTAGATATGATATGACGTCAGAGTTGAGTTGTTCACCATGTTAGATATGATATGACGTCAGATCTATTTAATACTCCTTACTGAGGATTGGTTAATTTTTCTAAATCTCTTGTTTAAATTGGATGATGGAATCATTTTCAAGAGTACAAGGAAGTATGACCCTCCATGCTTCCATAGCTGAGAATTTGAAATGGAAAATGTCTTAAATTAATAGTAAAAAAAATTAAAAAGAGTGTAGCAGCTAAGCTAATTCAAGGGTCTCTAGTTCAAGTATCTCTAAAAGCAATTTTATATGAGTTGTATAGCTTGACTATTGAGACTATGCATTCTAGACTTTGAGAATGTTACTTTTAAAAACAGTGGTTGACATAATCTATCTATATCTATCTATTTATACTAATATATAAATGGTTTTTCTAATGCGTGCCCTTATACTTAGTTAGGCATAGGATAAGGGTAGGGGTGAGCAAAATCGGGTACCCGATACGGTTTTAATAACCGTATCGGGTACCCGGTTTTAAGAAGACCAAAAATTAGAACCCGGTTCCGACCCGGTTTAACCGGGTTCCCGATTTTCGTATACCTGGTTAAACCGGGTACCCGAAAACCGTATACCCGGATCCGGTTTAATTGATGATGCTCAAACCTCGAATTCAAGTCCACAACATTAGTAACGACCAATAAATAAGATGCTTATATAATCCACTAGGATCAGTATTACAAAACACAATTACTTGCAAAGTCAGTACGTAATATAACAAAATACAAATTTGCAAAACTTCACACATAAATTTGTCACTGATAAAGTGAGTTGCGTATATTACAAGTTTCACATAAAATGATTGTTGCTCAAAATTTCACCCATATAGTCAAAATAGAAAACAAAATTGTACATACAACTTTTGTTTGGTTATTTTTAATTAAACCGGGTCAAAACCGTATACTCGGTTTTTATTTTCCTGACCCGGACCCGGTACGGTTTTTTTAAAAACCGTATCGTATACCCGGAAATTCGTATCGTATACCCGGAAATCCGTGTAATTAAAACCGTATACCGTATCGTATCCGTATATTAAAACCGTATCGTATATTTTTGCTCAGCCCTAGATAAGGGTTATCCCTAATTAAGATTATCTTATTTACCTTAATTATCTTATACTCTTATCTCTCCTAATTATTCTTTCCTCTCACTAATATATCTCCCTCTGTCCTCTATATTCTCTCCTATGATTTCCATAACCTACAAAGTTTGACTTTTTTTTTTACCCAATTTCACACCTCCTTTTCTTAATCCAGTACAATTATTTGACATTACAAAAACGTAAAGAAAAGCTCGATGAAAGTTACAAGTTATAACCACTAAGAACAATTTTACTAATTAAAAATTTCTAAGATACAAAAATTATATTAAAAAAATCGTCAAATGCAATAAAATCTCTAAATTTATTCAACTCCTTTATACAAAAAATAGGATTTAATCCTTCTCGTACTTGGGCATCTTTTTTTCTCTTCTTAACAACAGCAACCGAGACGGTATTTACTTGAATGTTCTCCTTTTCCGGACAAGTTGTAATTTTGTGACCAGACTTTTTACAAAAAGAGCAGCTTCGAGATTGCTTTTGTGCAGCTTCCTTTCCACCTATTTCTCGCCTAGATTTAGGACGATCTTTAGTTTTTGACACCGGGGGATTCACAATGAAATCATCTTCACCAAGAGTAATGGTACCATGATCCAATACTCCACAATCAGACATTCTTTGATTAAGTGGTGAAACAACTACCCTGGTATGGAACTCATCACGACACCACCGTAAAGGTAAATACTTCACTGGAATTTCAAAACAATCTTTGTGTATGAACACAGATAATATGTGCCGACAAAGAATACCCCAAAACTCATAAAGCTTACAACTACAACTTATATTGTTGCAACTCCAAGCAACATAATGTTCTTGTGTACGTGACTCTTTATAGTGTTGCACAATGAAAACATTAATGCGAGCCCACATACCGTATATTGAGTAGCCCTTTCAAATTCTTCTTGAAACTTTTTGAAAGAAAATGATGTGAAAACTTTATACACTTGCTCTTCCAAAGGAGATAAAGTACGCAAAGAAGATCCTTTATACATATCTAACATGGTATGGTGTAGTTGAGTTTGCCCAATATCCTCAACGGCAAGATCGATCTACACATAAGACAATCAATATTAAATAAAATAAATATGTAGAAACATGGGATAAAAACAATAATTAGTTAAAAGTGTAGAGAAATAAAGAAATTAATTTTTTACCTGTTTGATAAGTTGAGTCAAACATGAGCGTGAAGATGTAAATCGCTTAACAAAACTATTAATACTCTCACATCTGCCAGTTGTGGTCATACCACCAAAAAAATAGTCACGAAGATAAGATGGCACCCAACTTTGCCTAATGTCATATAAACCAAGTACATGTTTATTTTCTTGTAAATTAAACTTTGATACCACAAGAGGCCATTCTTGTTCTAAATCATCAATGTTATCCAGTCTATAAAGTCTATAAAATTCAGCACACAAAAGCGAATATTGATTTCTAAGAAGCGCTGTAAACCAACAAGAGAATTTAGATGTTATATGCCATATGCAGTAGCCGTGTTTTATAAATGGCTTTTCTATAGAGATCGCATCTGATATCCATGGATCTTGATCGGTTATAACTGTCATTGGCGGCTTCTTCATCAATGTGACAAAAGTCTAACAACATCAAAAGAATACGTAAGAAGTATATAACATTATAACATTATTACTACAAATAAAAAATTGAATATTTATACAATTTGTGTACCTTCATTAACCAACGAAAAGTAGCCACGATTTCATTTCGGATTAGAGCACAACCAAATAATATAGTTCTCCCGTGATTATCAATACTGATAGAAATGCCAGAAGGCATGTCATAGCAGTTCACCCTATAAGTTGTATCAAACCCAGTACAATATCCGTACTCTTGGTACAAATCAAAGCAATGAGCAGGCGGCCAAAATATATTCTCAAGCCTATTTTCGCTATCAATAGTAAAATCAAATTGAAAGCTAGGATTCTCAATTTTGGTGCTCTTACAATATTCAAGAAGTTTCATAGCATCATTCGTCAAATTCTCTTGTCGTTTTCTACTAAAAAAATTGTGAACATCTTTCTTAAAAAATGGTAAATCCCCATGTTTCACATTATTTTGGAGCTCCATCACTCGCATTATTTGTTTGACTGAAAGTCCAGCGTTTTTATATATTAAAAGTTGTTGTTCATCTTCTTTGGATATGGAGCGATAAGAAGGAAGAAACCGCACTTGAATAGGTGTCAAAAGTTCATGATTATGATGTAAATTAAATTGTGTGACATGCCATTCTTCAGGAAATATGTCATGTGACTTTTTTAGTGTTATTCTCATGACAGCATTACAACCACACCTCATTGATGGTCTATTTCGCTGCTCCTTAGAAGGCTCAACCATTTTCTTTCTCGGAAATCCTTCTCGATGACAAAAAAAATCTCGCCTAAACATTATCCCATCCTTTGTCTCAAATCTTCCTCTGCGGATTGAGAACCCACTACCTCTAGCGAAATTCTCTTAAAATCTAAAAGCCTCCTCTTCACTTAGAAAACATTGACCAACAAAAAGTTCAAAAGAGTTTCTATTAATATTTTCATTTCCATAGTCATTCAATTTGACGACTTCATTATTTCCAAACTCACGTATTTCATCTTCTGGTTCATTGTTCAAGTCAAAAACATGAAATACATTTGACCTACATATACAAACACAAATCATTATAACAAATTAGCATTTTGAAGCCCACACATACCCCTTATGCAATGGAAAAGTTACAAAACATGAAAATATTCTTTTCTCAATTTTTATAGTACAATTGAAGTATAAAAAACGAAAACAAAAGTAGCATAGTCTACCAAATATGAAGATCAACCAACAAAAAGCTATGGCACAACGTAATAGTACCCCAAACATGTTTGGAAAATTATTATGGCACAAATGCACAACTTAATTGACTGCTATTGGTATTTTAGATACAACAGTTTATATTGGAGACTAATACGTAAAGAAAAATTACGTACCTTACAGGAAGAAAGTTCGTTGCATCGGAACCGACCAGAGAACTCATCATTGATTTAGGGTAGATGGAAACTTGATTTATAAAATTTCATAAATTTTAATGATAACAACCTTCTGTGTGAAAAAATTGAACGGTGGGAGGGAGATATATTAGTGAGAGGAAAGAATAATTAGGAGAGATAAGTGTATAAGATAATTAAGGTAAATAAGAGAATCTTAATTAGGGATAACACTTATCCTATGCCTAACTAAGTATTAATGCGTGCCCTTAGGGCACGCATTAGAAAAACCGATATATAAAACAAGAATCACTATCAATTTTTTTCCCGCCTATTTACTCACATGTCCCACCACTGTATAATCAAATATTTTTTTCATTGTTTCCAAGCTTAAAAACTTTTTATATTTCCTAAAAGCATATGTTCTCTTATTAAAAACAATAATTACAAGATTTTATTCTTGCCTATCTACTCCATTTATCTTTTTTCCATTCTATTCTAGAGAAATTTTTTCTAAAATTCCTCCTAAATTGTATCATCTGTTTGGGTAATTTTCATCCACATGCCAAGAAGGTGACGTGGCAAGCTCTAAGTGGATGAGAAGAAAGCACACGGATAGCTGACTTGGACAGGCGGAACAGAGTTGCACAAATCCAGCCTCCTAGCAGCAGGAACGAGAATCAGTCAGCAACCAATCCCACGAGAATAGGGAAGTTGAGGGTCTTCAGGAGAAGATCTCTGGAGAAACGACAGGGAGAGATTAGGGTTGCAGAGCCTATAAAAACCGGAGGAACAAAGCAAGGAGGGCATCTCACATTATTCTATCCCTTCGAAAAAAGCTTCATAACTACCGTAACATAACTCCTGAAATATGTATTTCTCATCTAGCTCTTACTTGCGACTCCATTAACGAAACTTAGTGCAACATTTGGCGGGATTCCGACTCCCCCCGCGGTTTTTCCCAATTTGGGTTTCCGCATCACCAATCCCCTTGTGTCCTTTTACTATTACGCTCATTTCCATTTCGTGTTGTTTTCTTTACGTCATTTGTTCATTCGATTGAAGGTTATTTCCATTGACCACTTTGACCCGTCTTCTGAAAACTCACTTAGGTAATTTTTACCAGAACAATTTGACGCCCACCGTGGGGCATAGTGGTCATATTTCAGCCGAAATTAAAACAACCATTCCAAAATGTCAAGTTCCAGCCAAAGTTCCACTAGTATGCCAAGCACGCCAACATCATCAACAGCTAGCCAGGCACCGACGATCTCGCTAGGGGCTATGGCCACCCAGAGTACTGCAAGCAGGATGACCACAACCAGCACACCTGTCAAAAATACACCAGAGGGATCGAGGCTACCACCAGCTCCCAGAGGTATGGACATCGGAGGGCAGATCCACCAGATACCAGTGGCCCTTGTCCATGGGATACCCATCCAGGAAGGAAGCCCAACCATGACTATGACAAGAGGTATGGAGCAGAGGCCCCACCTCCTGCAGGAATCCTGCCACCAGACGCAGTGTAGACACTTCTCCAGGGAATGAATGATCTCCGACAAGCCGTGAAGGGCCTGCGACAGGATACCGAATCCTGAGGGAGAGGGTCGATGCAATGGCCCTACCACCCGTGATACATCAGTCCTCTACCACGTCACTTCAGGAACCGTCTGAGGAAGCCCCCTGGCGCGTGGTACCACAAGAGTTGGTCACCCGACTCGACTTAGAAAGAGTTGAGCCGATAAAATCCAGGCTGCAGACACCTGTCTCCCTGCCATTAGTCGGCAATATCCTGCCAATAACAGGTAACCCATTAGTTGCTGAATTCTCGGTATCTAATCCACTTTTTGGTGCAGGAACATGATCCCAACAAACACCAGCGGACTAATTTGGATCAATCATCAACGCCACTCCCCTAAGCAGTCACTAAGCGGGCTACACACCAGGAACTGTGTCAGGCGTAAGTCGCCCTTCTGGTTTTTTCTTGCCTCCGTCTAACCAATCCCACAAGAGTTATGTTGATTCCCCTTTTGTCGACGGTATAGCTCTCGTCAGCGTACCCAAAGGATTCAAGCCGCCCACCATGACTCTGTATGACGGAACAGCAGACCCCGTGGATCACATCAACCAGTACAAGCAAAAAATGATGGTGGTCACGGCAGCCGGTCCTTTAAAAGAGGCATGCATGTGCAAAGGGTTTGGGTCCACGCTATCAGAAGCAGCCCTGCAGTGGTTCATCAGCCTGCCAAATGGGTACATCAGCTCGTTCGCCGATCTGGTCAATGCCTTCAATCAGCAATTTGCCAGCAGCCGGAAACCCGAGAAGCAAACTAGCGACTTGTACCGACTAGTACATACGATGGAAGAATCAACGCAAGACTTCCTGAACAGATTCAACATAGAGAAGTTATCCATCCCCAGGTGTGACGTGGCGACAGCGATCGAGGCATTCCGACAAGGGCTCTATCAAGACTCCGACCTGTACATGAACCTCACAAAGTATCCATGTACAAACTTTGAGGACGTACAGGCCAAAGCAATGGCAGCAATCAGACTGGAGGAAGACGAATCCAGAAGAGATCTTTATGATAATGACAAGTACAACAGGAAAGCAAACACTGACAGGAGAAATGAAAGATCAAAGCCCTACAGCCGGAACACCGTCAACAAAGTAACATGAGATAGTGATTGGAGAAACAACCCAAACCTCCCCCCTAAGGTAAGTGAGTATGACTTCTCTACCGATCTTGCAGGATTGCTGAAAGCACTCAAAGAACTAGGCGGACGAGTAAGGTGGCCCAAAAAGACAATCGGAAAAGAGCCAGACAGAAAAGATGGAAGCAGGAATTGTGATTTCCATAATGACATCGGGCACAACACCGAGGACTACGTAGGTCTACGAAAAGAAATACGGCATCTTAATGATGCTGGCTGTCTGGATCACCTATTGCCAAGAGGAACAAGGTCTAGCAAAGTGAACACCGCTGAACAGGTTCCGCCTCCCCCCCTCCGTACTCTAGAATTGTGAATGTCATTACAGGTGGCTCAAAACTGTGCGGGCTTACTTACTCTGCCGGAAAACGGCATACAACGGAGACAAAGGGGGATTGACCTGAGACGTCCTGCAGAATCCAACGCTTGGACCTCCCAGCAGTGACCTTTGAGGAGACAGATGTACACGAGACAGGAGAACACCATGACGCCCTCATAATCAGCCTCTCCATCGGGAACTGCCTGGTGAAAAAGGTCCTTATCAATATTGGGAGTTCAGTAAATCTTATCATGCTAGAGACACTAAGGAATATGGGCTTCGACAAAAAATATCCCACTGGTGGGTTTCAGTGGGGAAACCAAACATTCCCTTGGAGAAATCGTGATTCCCACCTTCGCGGGAGGAATCAACAAGCAGGTAAGATATCTGGTTATAGAAGGTCCCTCGACTTACAATGTAATTCTTCGCAAGCCATCGATTCTCGGAATGCGAGCAATACCATCAACGTACCACCAGTGCATAAAATTGCCTACGCCATGGGGAGTGCACGAAATTAGAGGGGACCAAGAGGAAGCAGGTGCCTGCTACAAGGATGCTCTCAAAACCTAAACCTGCCCGCCAGCATAGCAATTACAGAGCCATCACATCCAAGAAGAGTACCTGGAACCACCCCAGGTCGAGCTAGATGAAGTAAACTTGGATGCGCTGCACCCGAAGAGGAAAGTACTGGTTGGGTCTGATTGCCCAGGTAACATTGATCAAGAGCTACTTCGTTTATTGAGGGATAACATAGAATGCTTTGCGTGGTCCAATGATAATATGACAGGCATAGACCCAGCAGTTATTACGCATCGCCTGAACGTAGACAGCAGCTACTGCCCTATCCAGCAGAAAAAGGAGAAAGTTTGCCTTCGAACAAAATCAAGTGATCAATCAGGAGGTAGACAACCTGCTGTCTACGGGAAAGATCAGGGAGATAAAGTATCCCGAGTGGCTGTCCAATGTGGTGGTAGTGCCAAAGAAAAACAACAAATGGAGGGTGTGCGTGGACTTCACGGATTTAAACAAGGCGTGCCCAAAAGTCTCGTTCCCCCTACCTCACATAGACGCCATGGTGGACGACACCGAAGGGCACAAGATGTTGACCTTCCTGGATGCTTTGAGCGGGTACAACCAAATTAAGATGCATCCGGATGATCAGGAGAGAACTGTCTTCAGGACGGAACGAGGATTGTACTGCTATAATGTCATGCCTTTCGGCCTGAAGAACGCATGTTTCACCTACCAGCGGTTGGTGAACAAAATGTTCAAAGATCAGATAGGAAAGCTCATGGAAGTCTACATAGACGACATGGTTGTAAAATCAAAAGAAGCTACCCAGCACATAGCACACTTGGAGAACACCTTCAAAATCCTGAAGGAATACCGCATGAAGCTCAACCCCCTGAAATGTACCTTTGGTGTATCTGCTGGCGAATTCCTGGGGTACATGGTGACACAAAGAGGGATTGAAGCCAGCACGGAGCAAATACGAGCTGTACTCCAGCTGGAATCCCTCCATAAACCAAAAGACGTTCAACGGTTGACAGGAAGGGTGGCCGCCTTGAATTGATTTATCTCCAGATCCTCCGATAGATGTCGACTCTTCTACGATATCCTAAGGAAAAGCAAAAGGTTTGACTGGATTGAAGAGCACGAGAAAGCATTCAGGGAACTAAAAAGCTACCTCAGTACCCCTCCATTACTGTCCAAGCCGGAACCATGAGAAACGTTGTGCCTATACATGTCCGTCACTGAGGTGGCAGTCAGTGCCGTACTGGTACAAGAACATCAAGGAGCATAGCAGCCAGTATACTACATCAGTAAATCTCTGCTCCCCGCAGAGACGAGGTACGCGTCTCTTGAAAATCTAGTTTTAGCACTTGTTACTGCATCTTACAAATTGAGCCCCTAATTTGAGTCACATACGATCGTCGTAGTTACCAACTATCCCTTGAAAAACGTCATGAGGGCTGTCGGGGAGGATGACCAAATGGTCTGTCCATCTAAGTGGTTTCAACCTCAAGTTTGAAACCCGCACATCAATAAAGTCCCAGGCCTTAGCAGACTTTGTGTTAGACTTCAGCCCAGCTCTGCAGACTCAAGCGGAACAGGACGTCCTAGTCCTGGGGGAAGGTAAGGGAGAATAGAGGTGGACACTACATGTGGACGGAGCTTCTTACATGAGGGGAACCGGGGTAGGGCTGTTGGAGTAGGTGTCCTCCACAATAGTGCGCCACATAATAAATCTTATTAAGGAATATAATTGGGATATTTATTGACTATATATATGATTAGTCAGTTGATTAACGTAAATCAATAACGGTTGGCTGACTAGAGTTTGACGTTATTGTCGTTTGACGGCGGTGATCAACTGATCCCTTTCGGTCACACCTAAAGGATGAAATCCAAATAGTAACTAATTATTTGTATACGATACAGTTAATTAGTACATTACATATATTCGATATGTACGAGAGTTAATTGTTAGAAATTGAGTTAAGAACTCAAATTCGATTAAGCTTATTTTTCAATTATGCGATAATTGACTAATAAATTTATATCTTATTTTAATACGATTAAATAAGATTTAACTTAGTAATTAATCGTTAAATTACTAAATTAGTTGAGGTTTTGAGATAGAGGTAATTAGTTAATTATATTTACAAGGAGTTGTAAAATAAATTAACTAAGCATTGTGGGACCCATTATATATTGATATAATGGTAAAATATTACTTAAAATGTTAAGTACATATTATTTATTTAATTGAGTCATATAATTGTTATATGATCAAATTAACACTTAATTATACAAGATAATTAACCATATGATCAATAAGTATTTGTGAGACAAATATCAAAAATCAAAATGGACCAAACTAGGCCATTTTGGCCGGTTAGAGTGCTAGTTACATGGTGATGATTGTTGCTCTTGTTTACACTCTTTAGTTACCAATTGAAAGTGACATAACAAGTAGAATATAATCATCACGTATACTACAACACTCCACCCTAATGCATGTGATCAAATTAAACAAAATAAGAGTCCTTTTTGGACTAAGTGGTCCGGCCTCATGGTCTTTAAAATGAGCAATTGTGTTCATTTTTCTACTACTTCATTTTGTGCAATTTTACACTTCTCTCTAAAATCCTTCCTCTCACTAAAAACTCTCATATACTAATATTTCCTAAGTATTACTAGTGTAGTAATATATTCTAATCTTAGTAGTATAATATCTATCTTATTATCTAGTTAATAATAAGGGTAGATTATTTGGGTTTATCTTGGTGCAACTTAGAGGAGATCTTCTACTTTGGAGATTGTTTGTGTTCATCCATATTTGTAGCTCAAGAACAATAAGAAGGAGTTCTTGTTGTGCCCTTATAATTTCCATATCAATGTGAGGAAATTTCTTCTCTTATATAAATGTCTTTATATTTGCATGCATGTTACATAGATCATTAATTACTAAATTAACAAGTAATTTAGCAACTAATTAGAGGAGTCTAATTAAGGTCTATGGACTTTCAAGGGCTGGTCCTCAGAACCCCACAAGGGGACATCATCGTTCAGGCAATACGGTGCGAATTCAAGGCAACCAACAACGAGGCAGAATACAAAGCATTGATTTTAGAGCTACAGCTAGCCCTGGACCTACAAATACAGAACATAGAGGTATGTAGCGATTCTATACTTATCGTAAACCATATAAATAATTTGTACACAGCCCGAGATTCGAAAATGATGGCCTACCTAAAGGTAGCCAAAGAGCTGGCAGGACGCTTCGCAATGTTCTCCCTAAAGCAAATACCCAAGGACTTGAACGTCGAGGCACACACATTGGCACCCCTGGATGAAACTTTCAAACAAGGTACCATCTCTACCATACCCATAATACATGTGTTAGAACCTGCAATTCGTAAAGAATCACAGAAGAACGACAAGCAGGAAGAGCAGGCACAACCAGCACCCAGAGACGAAATCCTCTGCGCTGATAACAGTACAGAGGAAGGAAATGACTATCGCACCCCATACCATGAGTGGTTACAAAACGATGTCCTACGAGCAGACAAAGAGGAGATAAGAAGTTTCAAAATGAAAGCTTCAAGATTTGTACTAATTGATAACATCTTGTTCAGGAAATCCTTGTCGGGTCCATACCTACGATGCGTGAACAGTGAGCAAGCACGATCAGTCATGCATCATCTCCACAACGGGGAATGCGGAAATCATGCAGGGGGTAGGAGCTTGCAGTGATATAGTGGGGGTATTGTATGAATTGTGATGAATGACTCTTAAGACAGATAAGGACTCAAAGGGATATAATTTTCAACTAAATTCCACATATCAACACAGGAAATTAGCTAACAATTTGGACAGACTAAGCTCATTCACCACAGCCAAGCACATGTGAACAACCTTTAGCCTAACAGCAAGACAAACAACCCACAGTCTAAGCACATGGAGGTTTGAACTTACTCACAGACTTTGATCAATACCCACAGCCTAGCATAGGGTATTACCAGGCCTGACTCTTAACTACAGCTAAGGCACAAGTTGAAAAGATTTTAGAAATGAGAAGAAATCTCAGGTTTTTTCATTCAAACATAATCGGCCTTTCTACAATAGTGCAAAGGTCCTTATATAGACCCCATGCTATTAATACAAACCCTAGAATCTCATCTAAGGGCCAGGATTAATCTTAGGATACAAACAAAGTACTGGCTATATCATACAAACTGAAATAATAAGGCAAATAACTAAAACAGACAAAAGGATGCAGGCATTTGACAGTGATGTGCTTCAGCTTTGATAGTTGTTGAGCTTTGGCTTGGAGCTTGTGAACGAGCTACATTAATGATCCCTTGACCTTCTTCTGATTTGCTTCTAAGAGTGGGTAAGGCAACCAAAGGACTTTTTGAGATGGTCTCTCAGTGTCTAGCCAGAAATGGCAAAGTTGCTTTATACTTTATGCTTTTCCTGCAAACTCTTTTTGATTTGGATTTTTGGGATGGTTGGGGTGTGAATTAGACCTGGCTCCCTAATACTATTTTGGACTTAGTTGAGTGAGGTTTTAGCTAGCCATGATGGCAACTGGTGGTTCAAGGTATTCTTGAAGTTATGGCCTCCCCAAGTGGTTCCCGCTGAAATGGTGTTGTCAGGGTCCAGGTGATTCTGTCTGTGGCTAGCAATGTCCTGCCCCTTAGCCTTGTATTCTCTAGAAACATCCAACCCTCTGGTCTCAACTTGGCTACCCATGTCTTGTCCCCTGGCTTGCCCACTCGCTACCCCCTGGCTACCCATGTCCTGACCTCTGCTTCACACCTTGATTGTACTCCCCGACCCCTCAGCTCATGCTGCAACCTCCCCTGGTTGAACTGGGCTTGTCCTCAAGCATGTAGCTTCTTCATCCTCATAATCCCCATACTATTGACTTAGGTCCCCCATATTAAAAGTACCATGAACTCCATAGTCACCAGGTAGATCAACCTTGTAAGCATTTGGTCGAATCCTCAAGCATGTACCTTGGATTATTTCTTGTACCTCTCATTCGATCTCTCTATCTGACTCTTGACTGTTTCATGTAGTTTTACCATATGTTCAGCTCTCCTCTTGGCATCAAATTTTATCTCCTTTCTTGGTATGTTAGCTAGCTCCATGGGCATGAGTGGATTTACCCCATAGACAACTTCAAATGGACTGTGACCTGTTGCAGTAGAGGGTGCCCTATTGAAGGCAAACTCAGCTTGTGCTAATTTCAGGTCCCAGTCTTTTAAAGACTTGCTAACTAGGCACTAGTGTCTTGTTGGTGACTTCAGTCTGGCCATCATTCTGAGGATGGTGTGAGGTACTGAACAACAACCTGGCAGCATCCTCAATCTTCTTGCATGCTACAAAGTGAGCCATCTTGCTAAACCTATCAACAACAACCATTACAAAATCTTTACCTCTCTGGGTTCTTGGCAATGCAACAATGAAGTCCATGCTCACCTCTTCCCATGGCTTGCTTGGTACATGCAGTGGTATGTATGGCCCAGCTTGGAAAGAGCTTTTAGCCTGTTGGCACACTGATCATTTCCTGAGAACAATTTGGACATCACCCATCATTTTGGCCTAGTAGAATTGGTCATGTAGGATGTCAAGTGTCTTTTGAACCCCAAAGTGTCCCCCTAGGCCCTCTGAGTGCACCTCCTTGATCAGTAGATCCATGTAAGAACCCCTATGTATGCACAGTTTGTTCCCATGGAACAGGAATCTCTCCTGCAGTATATACTTGCTCCCCTGAGCCTTGCCCTTCTCAGCCTGGGTGATCCACTCCTCATCAAAATCAGGATCCTCTTTATACAACTCCTTTAAGAACTCAAATCCTAAGACCCTTTGCTCCATGACTGTCAACATGGAGTGCCTCCTTGATAATGCATCTGCAACAACATTCTGCTTCCCCTCCTTGTACTTGCTAGAGAATCTGAAAGACTGCAGAAACTCAACCCATTTGGCATGCTTATGATTTAAGTTGTGCTGACAATTGATGTACTTTAATTCCTCATGATCTGAATGTAGGACAAATGGCTTTGTCTTTAAGTAGTGACCCCAATGCATGAGTGTCGTGATGATAGCATATAACTCCTTGTCATAAGTAGAGTACTTTTGCTTTGCTCCATTTAGTTTTTCACTGAAATTAGCAACTGGATTTTGACCTTGAATTAATACTGCTCCGATGTCAACCCCACTGGCATCACATTCCACCTCAAACAGTTGATCAAAATCAAGTAACTTCAGAATTGGAGTTTCACACATTAGCTTCTTAATCCTCTCAAAGGATTGTTGAGCACTCTCAGTCCACTGGAACTCTCCCTTCTTCAAACACTCAGTCATAGGTGCAACAATTGACCTGAAATTCTTAATAAACCTTATGTAAAATGATGTTAACCCATGGAACCCCCTTACCTCATTGATTGTCTTAGGGGTAGGCCAAGTTTGAATTGATGCAACCTTCTCCTGGTTAACTGATATTCCTTTTCCTGACACAATGTATCCTAGAAATGCAACCTCCTCAACCATGAAGGTACACTTCTCCAGCTTCCAAAACAACTTCTGCTCCTTAAGTATCCTGAACACAGTCTCAAGGTGCCTGAGATGCTCACTCTTGATGCCACTGTAGACTAAGATGTCATCAAAGTGAACCACAGAAAACCTGCCCAAACAAGGTCTCAACACCTTTGTCACGAGCCTCATGAAGGTGCTTGGTGCATTGGACAACCCAAAGGGCATCACAAGCCACTCATACAACCCATGCGTGGTTTTAAATGCAGTTTTCTACTCATCATCTTCCCCGAGCCTGACCTGATGGTATCCCTACCTTACATCAACTTTTGAGAAGATTCTGGCACCACTTAGTTCATCAAGCATATGATCTAGCCTTGGAATGGGGAACCTATACCTGACTGTTATGTTATTGATGGCTCTACTGTCAGTGCACATCCTCCAGGTACCATCCTTCTTAGGCACCAACAGAGCAGGCACAACACAAGGGCTTAGGGACTGTGACAACCCTCGCAAATGCGGAAATATAAAACAAACAAGCATGTGAATTATATTGCGGAAATAGGTAGTTTTAAAAACTTTTATACATGCAAGTTAAATAAAACGAGGAGTGTCAACTATTACAAACTAAATACGGAAATACAACAAAGAGACGGGGTCTCTTAAAATGTTAGCAAAGAACAAGTGTTTAGCAAAACTAGCTAATATCGTCTAGAGGTGAAACTTCCAGGGACAACGCCCGCTAGCTCACACCCGAACCCCAAAATATCATAGCCAAAAAGTCATCCAAGCAAGCAACCTGTTCATCCATGAAAAACATGAACGCCACAGTCAGTGGGGAGTAACTCGGGTTCTCCCAGCCATATCACATTAAACGTACATAAAAGGAAGTACAAAAGATAAGCATGCATATATAGATATACATGTAAATACGATAAGAATAGATAGGCAATT
>JAIUZE010006879.1:0-60021 GCA_022085475.1 Heliosperma pusillum
AACCATTTTTTGTGTAACTTTAAATTAAAATGTGATTTTAACTATATAAATTTGAATTTACATAATTTTTAAACAAATTTATGTGATTTTAGTTTTTTATGAGTGTAACTTCAGTTCATACTAATGTAACTATAATCATTAATTAAGTAACTTCAGTCCTTAATAAGATAACTTTAGTCCAGTGCAACTTTAGTCCATAATTGTGAAACTTTAATACATACTAGTGAAACTGTAGTCCATAATTGTGAAACTTTAGTACATAATAGTGAAATTTTAGTGTATACTAGTGAAACTTTAGTCCATAATAGTGAAACTTTAGTCCATATTAGTGAAACTTTAGTCCATATTAGTGAAACTTTAGTCCATAGTAGTGAAACTCTAGTCCATAGTAGTGAAACTCTAGTACGTACTAGTGAAACTCTAGTACGTACTAGTGAAACTCTAGTACGTACTAGTGAAACTCTAGTACGTACTAGTGAAACTCTAGTACATAATAGTATAACTTCAGTCCATACTAGTGTAATTTTAGTTCATAATTCTTTAGTCCATACTAGTGAAACTCTAGTACATAGTAGTGAAACTCTAGTACGTGCTAGTGAAACTCTAGTACGTACTAGTGAAACTTGGCGTAAAGCTGTAAACGCATGTTGAGAAGTACTTCCTAATAAAAATGAAGAGATCTAAAATGTAGACTAAAAATGTGATCTAATAAAAATCTGGAAATAAAAAAACAAGATCTAAAAAATGAACAAACAAGATCTAATAAAAATCTGAAAAATGGAAAAAGAGATCTAAAATGTAGACTAAAAATGTGATGGTACAAATCTGGAAAAAACGAAAAAATGAAATATAAAAATAAAAAGAAAAAACATAAGAGAATTAAAATAAAATAAAATACTAGACTACCACCACCCTAAAAATTGCAGATCTGAAAATAAAACCAAAAAATATGAAATCAAAAAAAGTAAACTACCCAAAAAGTAAAAAAAAAAAAAGACTACAAAATACCAAATTGAAAACTGGAAAAAAAAAATAATAGATCTAGAATGAGGGGAGGAGGGAGGCGGGGGAAGAGGGAGGCGGAGGAGGAGGGAGGTGGGGGAGGAGGCAGGCGGGGGAGGAGGCAGGCGGAGGAGGAGGCAGGCGAGGGACGGGGGACGAAGGCGGGGGAAGGCGAGGGTAAGGCGGGGGACGGGGGACGAAGGCGGGGGAAGGCGAGGGGACGTTGGCAGGGACGGCGGGGAGACGACGGCGGGGGAGGACAGCGGCGGCGGAAGGAGGACAGTGGAGGAGAAGGAGGAAGGTGGAGAGGAGGATGGTGCGGTGGTGAAGGTGGCGGTGTAGGGAGGAGGAGGTGGCGGTGGTTTGAAGGTGGTGGGTGGGCCGTGGGGTAGTATTTTTTTAGGGTTTTTTTGGTTTTTTTTTTAGAGGATATAGAGAGAGAAGGGAGGCAGAAAGAGAATGAGAGGATGTGAAAATGAAGAAAAAGAGTGGAAAATGGGTATTTATATTAGGGTTTAAAGAAGATGGATTGTGTGTGTCTCACAATCTTAACCCTCCATTTTGTTTTAATCCTAGCCATTCATCCTCTTGATCTAATGGCTTGGATTAGGACTCAAGGACTCAAAAGAGAAGGAGGGACTCATTTGAACCCACCTCTATATATATATATATATATATATATATATATATATATATATAGAGAGAGTTAGGTTCAAATGAGTCTTTCCTTAACTTTGAGTCCTTGAGTCCTAATCCAAGCCATTGGATCAAGAGGATGAATGGCTAGGATTAAAACAAAATGGAGGGTCAAGATTGTGAGACACACACAATCCAATCTCTTCAAACCCTAATATATATCCCCTTTTTCACTCATCTTCTTTCATTTTCACATTTCTCATTCTCTTTCTACCTCCTTTCTCTCTCTAACATCCTCTTTAAAAAAAAAAAACCAAAGAAAAAAAACCCTAACCCTCTCCCACCGGTCCACCACCCCCACCCCCCCCGGTCCCCTCCCCCGACGCCGCCATGCTCCCGCCTCCCCTTGCTCCGCCGCCCTGCTCCGGGTCCGTCCGCCTCCCTCCTCCTCCGCCTCCCTCCTCCTCCGCCTGCCTCCTCCCCCGCCTCCCTCCTCCTCCGCCTGCCTCCTCCCCCGCCTTCGCCTGCCTCCTCCCCCGCCTTCCTCCTCCTCCGCCTGCCTCCTCCCCCGCCTTCCTCCTCCTCCGCCTGCCTCCTCCCCCGCCTCCCTCCTCCTCTGCCTCCCTCTTCCCCCGCGTCCCTCCTCCTCTCTTTTTTTCTTTTTTTTTTTTCTTTTCAGATTTGATTTCATATTTAGTTCTCTTTTTTATTTTTAAAAATTTTTCTTCATAATCTGATGTTTTTTTTATTGTTTCCTTGTTTTTTTTTATTTTGTTGGTGGTTGTTTTTTTTAATTTGTATCATCAAATTTATTTAATCTCGTTTTAGATCTGAAAAAAGGTTAAAAACTACCGCTATTTCAAATCTCGTTTTTTATTTTTCAGATTTGTTATGTTTTTTTATTTTTTATTTCAAATCTATGTTTTATGTTAGATTCGTTTTTTACTAACCTTTTTTTCAGATTCGTTATTAATTATTTAGTTTATCCAGGTTTTTTTTCAGATTTCTTACGTTTATTTCTCATTTTTTCAGATTTCTAGATCTTTTTCATTTTTCAGATTCACTTTCTTTTTTTTAATCTTGGTTTTCATTTTTAAAATTTCTAGATCTCATATTTTTTTTTAATAACCACCACCAATGTTTTTCTATTTTTTAACTTCTCATTTTTTTATATTTTATTTTTTGACTAAGATTCAAAATTATGAACTAAAATTACACTAGTATGGACTGAAGTTATACTATTATGTACTAGACTTTCACTAGTACGTACTAGAGTTTCACTAGTACGTACTAGAGTTTCACTAGCACGTACTAGAGTTTCACTACTATGTACTAGAGTTTCACTAGTATGGACTAAAGAATTATGAACTAAAATTACACTAGTATGGACTGAAGTTATACTATTATGTATTTATGTACTAGAGTTTCACTAGTACGTACTAGAGTTTCACTAGCACGTACTAGAGTTTCACTAGCACGTACTAGAGTTTCACTACTATGTACTAGAGTTTCACTAATATGGACTAAAGTTTCACTAATATGGACTAAAGTTTCACTACTATGGACTAAAGTTTCACTATTATGGACTAAAGTTTCATTAGTATACACTAAAATTTCACTATTATGTACTAAAGTTTCACAATTATGGATTACAGTTTCACTAGTATGTATTAAAGTTTCACAATTATGGACTAAAGTTGCACTGGACTAAAGTTATCTTATTAAGGACTGAAGTTACTTAATTAATGACTATAGTTACATTAGTATGAACTGAAGTTACACTCATAAAAAACTAAAATCACATAAATTTGTTTAAAAATTATGTAAATTCAAATTTATATAGTTAAAATCATATTTTAATTTAAAGTTACACAAAAAATGGTTAAAGTTTCACTCTTAACTATTAAAGTTCGTCTCATAAAAAAACAAAAATCACATAAATTTGTCTTAAAATTATATAAATTCAAATTTATATAGTTTAAATCACATTTTAATTTAAAGTTACACAAAAAATGGTTAAAGTTTCACTCTTAATGACTAAAGTTCGTCTCATAAAAAAACAAAAATCACATAAATTTGTCTTAAAATTACATAAATTCAATTTTATATAGTTTAAATCACATTTTAATTTAAAGTTACACAAAAAATGGTTAAAGTTTCACTCTTAATGACTAAAGTTCGTCTCATAAAAAAACAAAAATCACATAAATTTGTCTTAAAATTACATAAATTCAAATTTATATAGTTTAAATCACATTTTTATTTAAAGTTACACAAAAAAAGGTTGAAGTTACATAAATAATTATTAAAGTTACACTCGGAATGTAGGTGAAAGTCATTAAAACTTACTCATTTTATTCTAATCTTGTCCCTTCATTTTGTTTTAATCTTGTCCATTCATTTTTCTTTTAATCTTAGCCTTCCATCTTGTTCTAATCTTGTCCCTCCATCTCTTTCATCCAAAGGGCAAGATGAGGACTCATGGACTCAATTTTGAAGGTGGACTCATTATAACTTGACTCTATATATATATATATATATATTTCGTCTATGTTATATATATGTGTCTTATATGCTATAATATTTGTCATGCTCGTACTGTTGTTATGATGTATAGTTAGACCTGGCAAATGGGTCAACCGGGTCGGGTTCGGGTCGGGCCAGTTCAGGTCGGGTCAATTCGGGTCTTTCGTTGATTTCGGGTTAATTCGGGTCGGGTCGGGTCATTTCGGGTTTCGGGTTTGTTTCGGGTTAGTTGTCGGGTCCGTTTCGGGTCAACCGGGTCGGGTTATTTCGGGTCGGGTCATTTTCGGGTCAAAGAATAAGAGACAAAAGGTCATTTTAAGTCTTTTCGGTTCATCTAAAGTTATGTTTTGTCGGGTCATTTTCGGGTTGAGTGGTTTTGGATCGGGTTATTTTCGGGTCGGGTCAGTTACGGGTCAAGAAAGATCGGGTCGTGTTCGGGTCGGGTCGGGTCTAATCGGGTTTCGGGTCACATTCGGGTGTTGTAGTTCGGGTCAATTTTGGGTCACGGGTCGGGTCATTCGGGTCGGGTCAATCGGGTCGGGTTGCTTTTGCCAGGTTTATGTATAGTTGGCCAATTGTAGCATTCGGGATACGATTACAGGAGAGGGATGACATTGCAAATTTAACATGTGTACATGGAAGGGAGCACGACTCCATGATATGAGAACTGCGGTTCTGGTTATTACTGGTGAAAGTGCCAGGGGGTTACAAAAATAATTATATGGTCCTGTGTACATGGAGGAGGGCTTAGCCAGGGGAGTAATTACTCCGTAATGTGTCTCACTTCAATAATGGTAGACCGTTATATATATTATTGTGAAATGAATGTTGCATACTGATATGACAAATTGTGCATGTCTATTTAATAAATGAATGGATGATATTCATGTGGCATATTATTTATATGTGAGACATAAAAGAGATAAAATAGTGAAATGAGAGCCTAAGGCCGGTGGAGGCAACCGGAGTCATACTCAGCCTGAGGTTGGCTGATCCCGTCATATTCAATCCTTTTCAGGTTTCAGTACCAAGGAGTGTCAAGTGTGAGAAATTTCATATAGAAGATAAGACTTATAAGATGTATAATTCAACTAAATAAAGTTTTAACTTTAATTCTTTTCAAATGTATTTACTTTATAGTATAGCCTTGTATTTTCCGGAAGGGAAATACGGCGGTGACGCCCTGTAATCTCGCTTCCATTTTTATTAATAAAATGAATTATTTTGTGCTCCATGTGTACTTGATTTTCGGGGCGTTACAATAGACTCGACAACAAAATCATTTATACATAATATCATGACTAGTCATTAAAATATTCAAAACAATTATGTCAAATTTTTTCCAAAAAAAAAAATTGAACACCTTACGAATTAATATATTAAGCAAAATATAATAATGTAAATACATATATTTTTTGGAGAAAATAAAAATCATTTGTTAAAATATTATCTATACTTAATAATTATAACACAATAATTATCAAGACTATTGAGATATTTTAATATTCTACATTACTTATTAGGTTAATAAAAAAAATATTATTTTAAGTAAAATTTCCCAAAATCGTAATTGTATTAGTTCAAACCTTGGGCACCTAAAGTGAAACTAACCAAACCTTGGGCACCTAAAGTGAAACTAACCAAACCTTGGGTACCCAAAATGAAACTACAATAAAACCTGAGGTGCCCAAATTGAGATTGTGCAAACATTAGGCACCCGTATTGAAATTAGGCCAAACCTCAGGCACCCATATTGATAATTTTCCTATTTTCAAAGATATGAGTTCGATTTGAATGACTAAATGATAAATCACATTCCTAACTAGTGCTCTAATTCTTTGAAATTAGTCTTTATTCACTAAACTTATACTCGGTAGCATAATTTCGGAATTGTTTTCAAAAATATAAGAGAATACATAATGTTATTCCATTTATTTTACCCTTTTCTTTTTTCCAAGCTGGCAAATCATTCATTTACAAGTTTTTGCATAAACTCGGCTTTGACTTTTCGATATAGTGGTCAGGGGCAGATCCACGTGGGGTCCCGGGGGGTCACGTGCCACCCCCTTTTCCAAAAAAAAGAAAAAAGAAAAATTGATGTTTGCTATTTGCGTCATAGTTTGAAAATAAGAATATTTAAAAATTGGTGTAACAAGTAATCAGGTAATAGTTAGTGGTTTAGTGGTACGAGACTTCAATTTCACCTTGGTGACCCAGGTTCGAATCCCCCTTGAGCACAATTTCCATTGTTTTGTTTTTTGTACATGTAATGACTATTAGGGTATGTTCCAAAGGGGCTTAAACCTAAAAGTTATATTAATGAAAATTTAATATTTTAACCACTTTGACTTTAAAGTCTACTACATAATAAGTAAATAAAAAAATTTAAAACTACTATAGTATATTTCAAGAGCCATTAATTTGTATTGTGTTTTTTTTTAAATTATAGACGATTTTAATGACTCATTAAGTATTGATCGGGATTGACATTTTTTCTATTAAAACTATACTACTCCCACAACCCTTCAATTTTACTAAAAAATATTGTGAAATTAAATACTCCGTAGTTATTTGAATGACATTTGAAACTATATCAATTTGCGTTGTATGTTATTTAATTGTCGGCAATTTTAATCAAGAGATACCAAATGAAGATGGATATTTTAAAAATACACCATCGAAAAATTGCAATATTTTTTTTTCCTCACATAATTTTTTTCCCTCATGTGTACAATACATAGTAGTGTAAAAAGGAATAGTTTTTGGTCGTCTATATATATTTTAAATAAATTAAAAAATGTGGTCGAGCTCTTAAAAGATAATACAATTCAATAAGCGCAAAAATCTGGTAAAAAAATTTTGTGCCCCCAGCCTGCAAATCTTAGGTCCGCCACTGATAGTGGGTATACTACAACTTGAAAAATTTGCAAAAAAAATTAAAAATGAAGTGGTGACACTGTTCAGATTTAAAAGCTACAATCCCATATGCTACACATTTGTCGTTTTCCAGCCTCCATAGCAATCATAGGTATATTATTGATTTGCTTTATTATTACATAAAAGCTTTGTATATCACATACTTCGTACTACATAATATTGTTAATATGTGGAGAAATAAGCACCAAAAGAATACTTCAATATGTATGAATACCATGCCAAAATGTCTGATATAACCATGTTCTATGATATTATAGATATTATATTTTTTAATTAGCAACACCCCCACCTTAGGCTTGATTTCTAGTACTCCCTATAATCGAATAAAATATGGTGTGGCCCATTTGGCGGTCGTGCAATCTTTTAACTATTTATTTTAGCACCGTTATTGGTCTTATTGAAGGCAGGACATGCAAGCCTTGAATGAAAACGATTCAGATCCCATCTCACAATGAAGCAAGTAAAAAGGCAAGCGATGAACTAAATGGATCATCATTTTCCCTAATAATTATCTCCTTGTGAGAGGGGAGCCGACCGTCTTCATTGAAGACGTATATGTCTCATTGTCAATGAGAATTTATGTTTTTAGAATGATTATAGCTAGGGGGAAATTTTTGACTAGTTTCCTTTTGTTTTCTTTAGAAAAAACCTGAAAGGTTAGACCATTTCATTAATTTCAATATACTCCCTCCGTCCCGGTCATTTGTTTACCATTTCCATATTTGGGTGTCTCATTCATTTGTTTACCTTTCTATATTGGGAATACTTTTGATGAGTAATTTCATCACCCAATGGGACTATTGTCCACTTGTCATCTTATGACACTACCCACAAATGGTCCCCTCCCCTTTCCTTGGTCTTTGTGCCAAAAGCAAAGGTAAACAAATGACCGGGACGGAGGGAGTACAACGCATAAACAATATTTTGAGAAAAATTATTCAATCAACACCTATAACCAACACACCAAGGAACAATGTGCACTAGTCTATGTGCTACTTTATCACCCGATCTTCTAACGAAAAGAAAATTAACACACTTATTAAAGCCATTACATAATGATATATATAACGTCTTCTCTCGTCTTTTATGACAAGATCGATGAAATTCACTTCGTCCATCCTTGCCTTCGATGCTTCAAGGACTCAACAACCGTCAGGAAATCACTCTCGATCGTCACCTTGGCTATGTTCCTCTGCCTCGCCTATTGAAGACCAAAAATTAACTCAAGCTTAGCTCGACCTTACGCTACAACACCTGGTTCATTTCCTTAATTAGATTCTGGAAGAAAAGTACGATCATGGTAATCCTTATTTCAGAAAAATGACAGAGATAAAGATTTGAAATCTCTTAATTCGGGAGCAAATATATATAATTCAATTGTGAAATAAAAATTAAATGGTTTTCTTACTTGTAACAGGAGATCGAGCCAGTTGCATATTTTACTAATTTTGCTTCCTCCTTTTGAGAAAGATAAGCTTCTCAATCAAAGACAGACGAGCAGCTCTTTCGCTCTATAGGGGTCGAGGTCATCGGTTCCACCACCTACTTTTGTCGCACAACCATGCACCACTCAACTCTCTCTTCCCTAACCCTCATTCATATCGTTGAACTTAATAAACCTCTTGCAACATACTTTTACTTTCACCTCTATTTAAATCGAATGTAAGAATGGTCTTAAATAAGAATTGGTGGTTAAACACTTCATGTTATTTAAGCCACTTTGTGAAGATTTATCTAAAGTTCTTTTATTTGTCAAACACAGATTACTACCTAATAATACTCTCTTTGTCTCGATCATGTGTTTACCTACACTACAAGAGAAAAAGTAGATAGAGACTAAATTAGCAACTGAGTAAAAATATAATTAATCAGTAGCAAAATGAAATTATTAGTGACCTAATTGGCAACAAAATACTAATTAGTCTATAATCTTCGAGACTACCTTACAGGTGTAGTGAAATTAGACGCTAATTTAGAGTCCATATGTGACGTGGTAGCTAATTATGTGACAACTTGTTTATTTAGCTGCCAAATTTACCTCAGTCGCTAGTACAGTAGCAACTCACTTGACCCGCTTGTCATCCCGCATTCCCGCGCATACTTTTTTTTTTCTCTTAATACCGAGTTAACCTAATTAACCTAGATTCCCTCAAATTATCCTTTGTAACACCCCCATAATCCGTTATATTTAAAAATAGAGTTTTCATGTAAAATTCGGAATATGGATGTGTCACATTTGAACCAATTGTAGTATAAGTATTTAAATCATGTAATTCAAAGGGCTAAATGTCCACGTGAATTAAAAACCAAAGAGTAAAATCCGATTACAACCAAATCCAAATGCTTGCGGAAGCGAATAAGTTTGATAATGCAAAATAAAGATAATTGTCTAAACATTGGTTTCCAATAAAAACAATAACGCGCGCGCTCTCCCGTGGTTCCCACGTCCTAGTTCCTTGGATTACCTGTCACACAATCTGCTCTCACAATAGTGGTCATAGCAGTTCCAATTAAGGACAAAAACAAAAGAGAGTCAACAATAATGTTGAGTAAGTTAAACAGTCCAAAAGTAAATAAGAGTTTTACTTAAATTTAGAATTCATAAGAAAGTAGAATATCATTGAGAAGTTCAAGTTTCTAAATAAGGAAATCCGATCCAAAATAGTTAGTCCTTCCAAATCTTAAAACACTTTCCTTCGAAGAAAATATTTCTTCACTTTCTTTAGTAAGTAATGGATAGAGGCCGTATAGAGAGGATCCCCACGCCCTAGTCCGTATAAGACAGGGTTCACCAAACCATGTACAATAACTGTCCAAAAATCCCGAGTGTGCACACCCCTCCAAGGGCCAACCCCGAGGAGGAAGATAAGAGGACGGGGTCTCTATCAACTACCCCCCACCAAAAGCTCTGTATAGGAGGTCCCCTTTTATTATTTGGGAACAACCTACCCCTCTACCAAAACCGTTCAAACCAAAAATCAAAACTACCCTTTCCAAACAATTAAATCCATTTCTTGAGATTAACCATTTCCATAACTTGTACAAAAGATCAAACGGTTTTGATTTTCAAACTCTTAAAAGTTATGGGTTCTTTATTATATTTCAACACTTCAAAGGATGGAATAACATCAATTATTTTTCAATATTTCATCACAATAATCCAAACTTATAATAACAACCATTATAAACATTATACACAATATACATTTGAAACAATACTCAATAGTTCAAGAATAGTGAATGGACAACCGTTTCCCTTACCTTATGAGTTGGTCTAGAAGTTAAAAGTGCTTCTTCTACAAATCCCGAGTCTAAAATACACATAAAGTACCCGTTACTAAATTATTCCAGTCGGTCCTTAACTAGTTCAAATGGTTTTATGCATTTTACTCGGTTTTTGTTATGCTTCCATTTTGAATGTTTTGCTCCGAGTTTTATTCTTAAGAAAGCGAACTAAGTTCATGACCAGAATATTTAAGAGTATTTTATCAAGTTGGTGCTTTTATTTTAACAAGTTATAGCTTATACACTTGGTTTACACAAGTTTACTATCTTATACATACTTTACGGTTTTACAGATTCTGAACAGTGACTTCAAAACGTCATAACTCCTTCGTTACTTAACTTTTTGGGGTAAGACTAGTGAGGTTGGATTCTTTAAACTGTCCTACAACTTTAAGTGTCAAATATTAACAGTCCAAAAACGAATTTACAGCGTCTGAAATTTCTGTTTAGTAAAACGTGACGGTTTCCGAGTCACAGAAAGTTTTGGGCTGGTTCGGGTGTTTAAATAGTCGAAATATCGGTTTACAAAAGGCCAACATGCATGTCTATCATTAAAGTTTATCATAGTCAAATATCAAGAATTTATCTTTAGTATAACTTTATTTACTAGTGGTCTATTCGAAAATAGTAGATTCTCAACTATCGATCTAAAGAACAATATTTTATCAGATTTCCAGATTGTCATTTTGTGTTGCAAAAATCATATAAAATCAAATACTTAATATTCTTGGACGAAACCAAATCCAATAGGTCTAGTATTTAGTCTACCAACTTTTATGTTATACAATGTTAGCCAAAAATAGGTTTAAGATGTACTATTGCCCTATTGGTCGGATCTTTTACTAGTGGTCAGAATATGAGTCACAAAATGTTTTTAAGTATATTAAAAAGATTATAAATTTAAATGAGTTTATTACAGGGCCTAATATACTCTATATTCATTGAAGTTCATTGTGGTAAAAGGGTTTGTCCTCATTAATTCTTTAAATTACTTTTTAAGACACAAACATTGGGACTAGCAGATTCGATTGTCCAGAATCATGTTCTTTTTGTATGATTTTTCATTTGCAAACGACTCATGGGATTATGACAAAATTTTGTACACTGGTTATAGACAAGAATACCTACGACAAATATTTTTTGTATAGCAATAAAACAAGTCTATGTTGGATTTTTATTCTGTTAATTATCAACCTCCGGATTTGACACTTTGATGATTGTTATGTGTCTAGATTCTTGCATGCATGTATGAAGACTCTTATAGTTCGTTCAAGGGTTTGTTTTACTCAAGATTAATTGTTGAATGAGAATAAAATGCTAAGAGTTTAGTATTTTAGTCCTTACAAGGTGAAGATCTTTGTGTATAGGCAAGATCCTCCTCCTAGCTTTCTCTTCTTCTTCCTCTTCTCTTTTCTCGGTTCTTCTTTTCTCTCCCTCTCTCTATACTTTGTTTTTTTTTGTTATTGTTGCTTTTTTTGAATGGTAATCTGGTGGGAGGTGAAGTGAGGAGTAAATAGGAGGAATTATGGGGAAGGTTAAAAGAAGAAGTGTTGGGAAGAGGAGGTGTAGGTAGCTAGAGTGGTTATGGAAAGACAAAAAGAAAAGTGTTGGGAAGGGGGAGGTGTAGGTAGGGCGGCACAAGCATGGGGAAGGGGGTCTATTTCCCTCATTATGGCAGCTAGGATTTGGTGTTTGAGTCGGGTTTTCGCGCAACGGAAAAAGATGCGCGAGACGATAAATTATGCAACTTCGAAATGCAATACAATTTCACCAATTATCGACACCAGAATTATATATGTTCTTTCTTGTTTTATCATGGGTGAATTTATTTAAGGATTGTATTTTTACTATCATTTATTCTCAATGTGTGACGATAAAGTTGATTATTAAATTTAGCGACTCGATATCGCGGTAATCGCATTGTTACCAAATTTTCCATTTTATCACCTATTGATTTTAGCTTCATAAATATCTTTATTATTATTATTATTTTTATAAACTCCTTTATATTTTATTAACGGATTTTACGGGTATTACAATCTACCCTCTTTAAAGACAAACTTCGTCCTCGAAAATTAAAACTACCCTCAACATTCGCAGCTAACTCTATTATCAACAGCAATTAGTGAACCAACATTCCTAGCTATGCAAGGATAAAATGTAAGTATTACAATCCTACTCTCTTATATCCCACCACTTCTCATAATATTTAACCACCCTTCATGATAATTCACAAATAGCTTGAAGTCATTACTTTAATTCTTATTAAGATTAGATGTTTATATTTTCTTTATCTCTATACTTAATCTATGTCCATATAACTACTTAATACGTCAATTTGAATATTTTCTTACTTTTGATATGGTAATTCAAAAGTCGGTCAATTATTGTTAAATTTATTTGGTTGCTTATTAACAATTAGATTCTTTAATGGGGTAAAAGTAACATATACATGCTTGATTTGTTTATTGTTATTGACAGAAACGAGAAAGAACAAATAAAGAACAATAAAGACGATAACACACAGATTTACGTGGTTCACTAACAGTGTGTTAGCTATGTCCACAGGGCAGAAGGGAGGAGAGTTTTATTAATGTTGAGGAGTATTACAGAGTTTCAGATTCAGAGTTCAGATTGTTATGATAACATAACAGCTAGAGTTAGGCTTAGAGAGTTTATATACTACTCTCTAAGACCTAATACAGAAAAACCTAGAAAGGCCCTAAACAGACCACAGGCCCAAAACGGAATCCTAGCCCAAACAGATTAATGGATACCGTTTAGGTTTCGGGGGCGTTGCCCCCGAGCCCCCACCAGGGCGTTTCACCCCTGGACCCCGACGCGAGACCCCCACATTGTCACTCGAAGTGACAACTAAACCGATTCAAGGCATTATTCAACATTTATTTATGATGAGCATAGAAGACTCCTCTTATGTTTGGTTGTTCACAATTTTTTTTCTCTCAAACTTAAAACCTACCAAGTCAAATTACTTTATATATTTCATCTTAGAAACGTGAACAAGTTACTTCAAATAACTACAACTGAATAAGTACTCATGTCGTCCCAATCATTTTTGTATCTATTTTATTTTAAGGTGTCTCAATTCATTTATTTATCTTTTTATATTAAAAATGTATTTTATGGATAATTTAATCATTCAAATGTAGTATTATAGATATCGCGTCTGTTAACTACAAACACAAATAGTCCATTTATGTGTACTTGGTCTTTCTACCTTAAAATAAAGGTAAACAAATAATCATCACAGAGAGAGTACGTCACAATTTAAGAACAGAAATATAAACAAACTACTTCAAATCATAAATCTTGTCGCAATTTATCCCCTAAATCGATGGAACAACAAACATAAAACATAAAAAAAAAAAGTAAATTAAAGCTAATTAATGGAATAAAACGAATCATTTGTCAGAAATTGGAAATTCATGATGAATTTAATAAAAAAAGCATCATTGTCGATCAATCATAATTCTCAAAGTAGCGTTTTGAGATCATATTTATATCGAAGAACAACAAATATAAAACATATACACAATAACTACAAGTTGACTAAAGAAAAATAACACGATTATATATACTTTGAGGTTTGGATCGATTGAGTTCCATCAATAAAACTTATACATACGTTTGACAACTAATATCGAAGGCCCGGTCCCATGCTCATAGTAAAACAGGGCCTTAGACACCTCTGCTTAAAAGAGAACCAAATTGGCATATTGAACTATGATAAGGCGACCCATGGGAGAAAATAAAGGTGGTTGCGTTGTATCTTAAGAGTATATTTTTTATTTACAACTAAAATAGATTTATTGTTTTACATTTTCGAATTAAGGCTCTCTAAGCCATACTGATATATTTGACCATAAAACATAAACTTAATACAGATATACAATATGGAGTTATAAATTTCACCTTAAGAAATGTTAATGTAGAGTATATTAAAACTATTTTAGAATATTAACTTATTTTGTTTCCAATAGAATATAAAGCTTAAAGTTCATGTACTTTGAAGGAAAAGAAGAGAATTTTACTGTAAAGTACTGATCTATGGAGCTTAGGGGGGGAGTCCGAGATAATCAAGTATTTGATTTTTGCTTAGGAGAGAGCTGTTAAAGAAGTATTTTTGTTATAATAATGCTTTTTTTCTACACGTATAGAGTCATGAGAATATAATGTTAACGAGATTTAAATACAGATTATACGTATTACCTTTAGTAACTTTATCAACGAAGCTGATTAACAACATCTCCGTAAGCTCTTAAAAAATATCAAGTATTTGATTTTTGCTTAGGGGTTGGAGCTGTTAAAGAAGTATTTTTGTTATAATAATGCTTTTTTTTTACACGTAAAAGAGTCATAAGAATATAATGTTAACGAGATTTATATATATAGATTATAAGTATTATCTTTCGTAACTTTATCAACGAAGTTGATCAACATCTTCGTAAGCTCTTAAAATATGAGACTAAAGAAAGAGAAAACAAATTACTCCTACAAGCTAAGTATCCCCAACTCTCTTGAATCTTGATACAATGACAATTAACATGAAGATCCAAAATTGGCTATAGAGTAGTACGAAAGGGCGTTATTATTAGTACGGAATGTACATTAACATTTACCCAAGAAAATCGCAAATCAACAAAACAAAACATTAAGTAATAACACTATAATTGTCTTGCTTCACACGGATTATTTTGATCTGAAGCAACAAGATGGAACTTTGTAACCACAGTTAGATGTAACTACTGTTGAAAACAAGTTGATACTCCCTCCGATCCAGACAAATGGTAACATGGGGAAAATTGGAGTATTTAAGAATAGGTGGAAAAATTAGGGGTAAAAAAGGAAAAGGTAGGTGGGCCATGTAATTGTGTGTTTAATTGTGGGTTTAATTGTGGGGTCATGCAATGGCATTTTGTGTAAATATCAAATGGGTAGAAGGATAACTTGGTAATGTAGTGGGCCAAATAAGGTATGTTACCATTGGTGTGGATCGTCCGTTTTAGGTAAGTGTTACCATTGGTCTGGATCGGAGGGAGTATAAGTTATGGTTACATTTTATCAAAAAGTGGCAACAGAATCCCGTCTTATTTTTCAGACGAAAATGGTCAATTTGAAATAAGAATTTACGATAACAATAATGCAATAACAAAATTCAGATAGAACCGCAAAGCCTTGTTTCCTACTTCTCTCAATTTCAAGCCTCGATGTGTCGTCACTCCTCACTCGTCACCACTTTCCTTCTAGCGCCAATTCTTATTTGTGACGGACCATATTTATCATAAACTTGTGACGACCAGTTAAATAAAGTTCACGTGGAATTGAAAGATAAGAAAAGTCATTTCCGACTCACTAGACACTCTAATTTTTGTATAATCTACTCATGTGAGTAATACTTGACCTGTCATATGAGAGACTTGCTGCTCTTCTAGTTTAACTCGCAACTTTTGTACCTTTTCTAATGTTATTATTATTTTTATTCGAAAGATATTGATATTTCCACTATGTGTTTTTACTCTGCCACGACTCACACGTATAGGAAAGCCTGGATTGTGTAAAATATTCTCACATTTTTTCGTGGCAAGAGTACATATCCTTCGTGGCATTATGGGCCCTCTATTTATAGATACGATTTTTCTAAAATGTGTCATAAGGGTTTATATTAAATTTTTCATTTGATGAGTATTCTTAACATGTGCCATTAAAACACACTTTAGAAAAATTGCGTGCTCCGTGTATACTTAACTACGAAAAATTAACAAATTATGCAGTTAATTAATACTTAAAGTAGTTTAATTATAAATTATTATTCATACTAAGTAGTTTAATCTTTGCTTGTTATACATACTAGGACTTGCGCCTCCGCCACTTCATCACATAAGTATGATATTATTTGCCTGGACCAAACTTGTATAGTCACACAGATTTGTTTTTGAGCTCCTTTACAAAATACCTCATACTAATGGAGTGACGTCTCTCTTATCAACAACGAAGACTCTTTTAATTTTCCAATGTGAAAATACATTAATTTTATAAAATTAAAAAATTAAACTATTAGCTAGACTTTGTGCCTCTTGATGCAAGTGAAGTCATGATTCTCATCATAAATATTAATATTATTGACGAAAACAAGATTCGATTAAAATGTTGTTCCATCTAAAGCTTTTAGACGGATTGTCCCGTCTGAAGCAACACATGTTGTTCTTTCAATACGTTACTTTTTTGTGGAAATTTAGTAAATAATCATTAAAATCGATTCAAAGGCAATCTACTTTGATATCTTAAATTTCTTTGGTTAGAAAATTTTACCCTATCCACTAACCAAAGTACTATAAATCAACAAGACGGTGCTTAGAGCTTATCAACATACTATGTAAAATGAGAAAGAAGACATAAAATATGGTAATCATGGTAAAAGAAGTATATACTTTGCATGAATTTGACATTATTTATGTTTAAAATTGCGGAAAGAACATAACAAAGTGTAGCTAAAGAGATTCATTATTCTATCAATCATTATCCGATCTTTGGTAGTTAATAAAAGTTATTGACTGATCAATTTTTTTGTCAAAATAAATACTGTAGGACTGCCTTTTACAAAATACTTCATGTGTAAATGAATAAACAGTAGGTCTTGCTTGCGACGGATTGGATCTTGCGACGGGTATTTTGTGAGAGGAAATGGGTAGAGGGGACAAGGTGGGCACCCCCCATGTGCTTCTCCACTCACCCTTGATGGGTATTTTGTGAGAGAATATGGTATCCGTCTTAAGCTTGCGACGGATAGTGTCCGTCACAAATGAGAATTTGTGATGAATAAAAGCAAAGACACTTATTAATCAAGTGACCAATTTATGGTAAGAACTAAGAAGTACTCCGAACTACTTTATGTTTTTAAAAAAGCGGTTTTTTTTTGTCGGGTCATTTTATACAACAATCGCACACAATAACTACTGATATAACCATCCCACTAAGTAAGAGCCTTAAACTTTCCATAAATCAGTTTATATTAAGACTACTTCCTAACAACTACTTTAAAATATATAAAGTTTTTAACATCAACTTCTAGAAAACAGAATACGGTTTGTTGATACAAATATTATTTTCAATATGTTTAATCAACAGTTATGTCGATGAAACTCTACAATTAAGATAGAGCGATACAAATTATTTTCTTCGTGTAATATTGGATATCACAGTGATTCAGTCACCTCTAATTAAGAATAACTTTATTGGTCTGAAACAAGAATTTGTGATAAGTTAAAAGTTTGGTTTCGGATAACGAATATTTAATTGATAGCTTACAACAACAAAGTCAATACTCACAATTTGAATATCTTTGTCCCTAATAACTACATTTAGAGCTCTATGTAAAAATGTTGATCCCAAGAATAGGTGGAGCTTAAGTAGTACCGGTCGATCTATAAATGATGACCGGTCCCAAACATACACTGGATCTTAAATTGTTAAAAAATGCTAATTATTTATTTTATCTACATGTGAGTGTTCTACATTGATAAATAAGTAATTGATTCACTTTTTATAAATAAAACTCCTATCAACAAATATTTTTGGAATGTAACCTTTTTGAACTTCTAAAATGAACAATCTTTACTCAGTTTCATTGTTACAATCTTAACACGATCTTTCAACTTTTCTATCCGGTCCTATAATAATAATAATACTATCCTAAACATGTAAATTTGTCTTATACTCCCTCCGTCCCGGTCATTTGTTTACCATTTCCATATTTGGGTGTCTCATTCATTTGTTTACCTTTCTATATTGGGAAGACTTTTGATGAGTAATTTCATCACCCAATGGGACTATTGTCCACTTGTCATCTTATGACACTACCCACAAATGGTCCCCTCCCCTTTCCTTGGTCTTTGTGCCAAAAGCAAAGGTAAACAAATGACCGTGACGAAGGGAGTATTATTATACATTTAAGATGTAGTTTTGATATAAATTTGAAGGAAAATCTTGAAAAGTTCAATTAGTGACAACTAGATCCATTCATCTACTATCAAACCACTTGTTCATCAGTTTATCATGGCATAGCACAAGCCCATTGTTACTTAATTTGGGCTGAAAGTCCTACACTTGGGCCGGGCCTTGCCGGAGAAGGTCATATTGTGCAACTATCGCGTAACACTTTGTGTTTGAATACGGTAACCAAAATGATGACCCAGTTAAATATTGATTTAACACCAAACGATACTTAAAATTATGATTTTATTTATTTATATTTTGGAATTAAGGTCAATAATACAAACACAACCATTACAACCAGTATAACTAAACGTTAGGCTATTAACCTTCATCCTCTTTCAGTCAACATTCGACGCTTTGCATCTTTTCAACCGAAGCTCACAAGCCGTGTTGTAGCCGGGCTTACACGTCAATAAGATTTGTGGAAGACCTTGACTCCAACAATCCATTTTTCCCATTTTATCAGTGATCAACATAATGAATTATGAAATCGAAAATACGTAGAATCTATCCCTATGAAAGTTAAAACTATCAAGGTCATTTTACCTCACAAAGAAAAATGTCTTCCAAAACTTATAGATTCGTATAAAAGTGTAAATTTCCGAGTTTATTCTAGAATCTAAATTAAACATGCAAATAAATCGGAAAAACTAAGGTATACCACCACCATTAATTTACGTGTTACATTAAAAGATACTCTATATTTCATATTTATTAGTTAGACATTATTGTATCTATTTCACGCTATAAAATAATTGTATTAAAAATGACGTAGTTATCAGAGCATCAACTAATTTAGTTGGTAAAATATCGATAATTTGCAGTGTGCATTCCTCGTATCCTTTTACCGCCATACATAAGGGGCGGATCTATCTAGTAACAAGGGGTTGCGTATGTTACCCCATAATTTGGGAAATCAATTGAGTAGAAATACATTTGTTACCCCATTAATTGCATAATTACAGTCAGTTTCCAATAAAAAGAAATAAATGCGGATGAAAGAAATGGTTTGAATTAACTGCTACCAAGTAATGAAGCACCAACATTCAATACTCGTACTTCTCCTTTATTAATCTTAGCTTCTTAACTTCTTCCTAAATTTGGGTCATTTTCCAAGGTTATGTTTATCTTTTAGTTTATTTTCAAAATTCTCCCTCTATGTTATCTTCTGTTCTCTCAAGCCTTGAATTTAAACAAATAGCTTCATGTCCTTGATCCAACCATCCCTAATAGTAATGGAATTGTTTACTCTTATATAGTTATATTCTCATCTTTCAAGTTACAGGCCCGTATTTCATTTACAAAAATCTACTCGTAATATATTAGAGAAGGCAAATGACCGTTTCAAATGGGGTTTCTCAATCTGAAATTAAGACGGGAAAAATATCGTCATTATGTAACAAAACGTGAGCATTTAATGACAAAATGTTGCATCCAATGTAATTGCTTAAAATTGTTCTTCTGGTAAGTTTTTTTTATCAAAAAGGGTCACATTTTATCTTAATTAGGTCACATTTTCTCCATCTTTTGATTTTTACAGTAACTTCAGAGTTATAAACCTTATAGTATCGGTGTTACACTAATATTGTGTAAAATGAATCAATAAGTCTCCCTTGTGACGGGTATATCCGTTATAAACTTGCAACGAGTCAAATATTACCCATGTGGGTAGATAAGACAAAACATAATGTTACTTCCAAGACACTATGCTTTTGTCTTATCTACCCCTTTTGTCTTATCTACCCCTATTTGACCCATCGCAAGTTTGCGATGGATATGTCCGTCACAAATGAGAATTTGTGAAAATGAATAGCCATATTTGTTTACAAGAATCACAAACCCTTAAAAGCGTTTACATGTAACATCTTTTAGAGCACCCACAATAGAGAGGATTGAACATCCTCTTCACCCTCTCTCTCCTCTAAGAGGACATCCTCTCTATTGTGGGAACTATGTTGAGTGTCCTCTTGCATAGAGAAAGATGGGTGCTTTCTCTAGTTTTAGAGGAAAGGAAACATAGGCCCTTGTGCCCACTTGTTACTAATCATTTGCCATGTGTATTATTGGTATTTATTTTTTTCTTTTGTAACAAGTTGAAATGTAAATAAATGGGTAGAGGATGAATAAGAGGATTCTCTCTATTGTGGGCAAAAATATATGAGAAGAGGATGAACATAGTGGAAATTAAGGTGGGTCATAGAGAATGTGTTGTGTCAAAAAATGAGAGGGTGAAAGAGAAAATAAGAGGATTCTTTCATCCTCTCTATTGTGGATGCTCTTACCCATAAAGCCGCTTGAGGCAAATATTTGTAATGATTTTGAAAATAATGAAGTACATAGTTCTTATTTTGGTATAAAAAAATTTGTTACCCCAAGTTTGTAATGCTGGCTCCGCCCTGCATACATTCCTCCGATTTCTACATCGCCGGCGAATTTCCCGCGTAAACCCTAATTCCGGTAATTAATTCGTCGATTCTTCGCTTCAATTCGTTATACCTCTTGATTTTAATTTTGTTATAGTGCAATTACTAATGCTTTGATGATTGTATACATGCGTAGATTTTTGTTATGATCACATTTACATTGATTAATCAGATTTTCAAATTGAAAACAATCTCTTAATTATGGCATTAATTTGATTTAATTCGTTTCAATTCATGAAATTATGTCATTATTATATGATCAATTGATCATATGTGTGAAATTAGAAACAAGCTTGCAATTTGGGCGTAAATTTTTAGCATTAGTTGATTGAATTGTTGATAATGCAGTTGCGGTATCAGGATTTGTAGTTAGAAGGACGAACTAGTAATGTAATCGGGTTATAAACCCGATATTTTCTTATTTGGGCGGTGATGTCCCCGCTAACGCCTTAGTTCCGCCACTGTTATAATGTCGAATTCTGATTTTATCCCAATTTTACTGTGATTTGAATTAATTTTTAACCTAGTAATTGTTTTTTTTCCTTAGCTCTAGTTGAACACAGTTATGGGTGAAAATGCAAGTTGTGTTGATATGATTTCTGGACTACCTGATTTCGTCCTTCATCAAATATTGTCATTGCTTCCGACAAAAGTCGCTGCACAAACTTGTATTTTATGTAAACGGTGGTGTCATATATGGGAAACATTTCCCATGTTAGATTGTTGTCAATTGTTTTTCGGAAAATATTTGGACATCCTTAATCCAAAGGAGCTTGGGCTAACTAAAGATGTGAGGCGCAATATTTTTTATCAAAGGGTAGAGTTTATGAGGTACATTGATGAGAAATTGAGACATATCTCGGAGAATGATCGTTGTGTGAAGAAGTTTCGTCTTGTTATGACCCTTGTGAGTGTGGGTTTGTTCCCTCGTGTTGATTTTTGGATGGATTTGGTTAGTGGTTTAAATGTTCGGGAGTTGGATCTATGTCTTACACTGGGAAGAGAAAGATTTTACCATTTGCCTACAAGGGTTCTTGCATCGCAATCGTTGACCATATTAAGTATGAAAGGTTGCATTCTGATTGATTGTTCGAGCATGGGTGATCTTAATCTCTCATCTCTAGTTGAGTTATATCTTAATGGCTCCTTCATAGACGAGGAATCAATTTTGAATCTTGTTTTGTCCATGAAGTCCTTGGAAGTGCTCTCGTTGAAGGGGTGTTTGGGGTTTAAAAAACTTGAGATGAATGGTAATAAAAAGCTTAAGAAGTTTGTGTATCATCCACATATGAACCTCAGCATCAAGAGATTGAGCATCAACCTTCCGAATTTGGAAGAGTTTGATTTCGTGTATTCACGTCGTGCAAAGAAGAGACTTGCATTTACCAGTGATATAGTGAGCCCAAATCTGAAACGCTTGTCTTTATGCGGCACTTTCATTGATGCAAAATATCTGAGCGAGATTTTTGTGTCCTTTCCTCGACTTGAGCATTTGTTTCTGGGTGAAACTGTTGTGAAAGAAGCTGTGAAGCTCTCAAGCTCCATTCTTAAGGAAGTATACCTTCGCAATTGCTCAAATACTGAGAAAGCTGAGTTTGATACACCCGGCTTACAAGTATTTAAATATCACAGCAAGAGCATGTCTCATTTATCATTGAATAGTGGTTCTGGTAACCGAATAGCTGAACTTCCGGTGCCGTCAAGTGATATGGATAGGTCTTGGTTCACGGAGCTGAACAACTTTCTTAGAAACAATAGATTCCAGGAGTTGATTTTGTCCATCACTTCTGCACAGGTATGCCTAAGTTTCCAGGGGAACTATTTATTGCTTCGTAGGTTCTAGCCAATAGTTATTGCATTTCCATTTGGTCTATCTCAGCCAATATTTTACGTTTCCCTTCTAAGGCTCTGTTCTTTTGGACTGAATTTGTCTGCACTGAACTAAACTTAATGGAACTTAATGGAGCTGAACTGAACTGAACTGAACTTAATAGAGTTGAACTGAACTGAACTTAATGAAGCTGAACTGAACTGAACTTAATGGAGCTGAACTGAACTGAACTGAAATAATAAAAAGATAACAATATTAATATTATTATAATAATAATAATTATTATTACTATTAATCATTAGTAATAATAATAATATTATATTAATATAATCTAATAATAATAATCAAATAAGATAAAAAAAATATTATAGTAATATAATAAAAAAATATAATATTAATATGAATGATAACATTATTAATTATAGTAATAAATATATAAAATTAAGTAACGAAAAAATAAATATGATAAGTATAATATAATAATATAATAATATAAACAATAATATAAAATATAAAATATAATTAATAATAATAATAATTAATACTTCCTCCGTTCCATTTGGTTGTATACGTTTGCTTTATCACGTATGGCAATGCTCATTTTGTTTTGTTTATATCTTTAGTTACATAATACTAAAAATTCTAAAAATTTGATATTAATATTGTACTTGGTAAGACAATTGAAACAAGATCTCACATGACTATCTTTTATGTTATATATTAGAAGTTGTACTAAAAATTCTTCTCACCTATGAATAGTGCCCAAAAAGCAAACGTATACAACCAAATGGAACGGAGGAAGTATCATAATAATATAGTTCATTATTAATAATAATATTATATTAATATTATTTAATAATAATCTAATCAGATGTATAAAAAAAATAAAACAATAATATAAGAATACTAATATAAATGATAACATTATTAATAACAATATAATATAATAATAAATATATTAACAATAGTAACTAAAAAATATAAATAATGTAAATAAAAATAAAGTAAATATAATTAATAATAATAGGCCATGCCGAGGGGGGGCCGGCCGCCCAAACTTCAGGCCGCCGCTCGTCCACCCAAAGCTTCTGAGGCATCTGCGGAGGATACTAATTTGGTAGAGGCTTCGTTGAATCGTACACCTAGGTCTGCAAATTTGGGGGATTTCCTTCAATTGGGATCTTCAAAATTGGGGCAATTGCAGGCATCTCAACCGACACAGAGCAAGGATTCTTCCTTAGCATCTGGTTCAGGTTTGATTTCTTCTTCTCCCTCTTTACCTAAGGAGAAGAGTCCGGTTATTCCTGTGGTTCCAAAGGTTACTCCGGTGATTGATGTCCCGGTGAAGCCTTCTTTTTCTAAAGTTCTTAAGTCATCTGGTAAGGGTATGTCTTTGAAGTATGTTAAGCCCTCTTTAGATGCTGTTGTGATTGAATCTCAGGATATTGTGGAGGAAATTGATTATTGGAAGTATACGCTTGTTGGGACAGTCATGGGTCGTCGTACCTCTATTGTTGAGCTTAATACTCTGGTTGCGAAACATTGGGGGCAGATCTCTACTCCTGAAATTCTGTATTTCTCTAAGGGTTGGTTTTATTTTCGCTTTCTCTCTCAGGAAGACATGACCAGTATTCTTTCTGAATCCTGGAATCTTAATGGCTTCCCTCTTGTGTTTAAGACTTGGACTCCCACTGTGGCTGCTGAGCTTGACGCTGTCACTGTGGTTCCTGTCTGGGTATTGTTCCCTAACCTTGACCCTTGCTTTTGGTCAAGTACTGCTCTTAGTAAGGTTGCTAGTGTTGTGGGTAGACCTATTTGTGCTGATGAGACTACTACAAATAAGTCTAAAATTGCATTTGCTCGAGTTTTGGTGGAAGTTGATATCTCCAAAGAACTCCCCAGAGCAATGGCTCTTCAGACACCTTATAGAGGGAGGATTTTGCAGAAAATTGATTATGAATGGGTGCCTTTTTACTGTCAAACTTGTAAAAAGGTAGGTCATACTAAAGAGAAATGCAGTAGGAATGTTGTGAAGAAGGTTTTTAAGCCTGTACAGCAGATAGCTGTGGTCAAACCAGTTGTCTCTACTCAGCAGGATGAGGAAGGGTTTGTCTCTGTTCAGGTTAAAAGTAAGTCTGCCCCTCATATTGAACCATTGGTTACTACTCTTGAAAATAAGTTTGCCCTACTAGATTCTCACAAAGAAGTCTCTGTATCTCTAGGTGTGGATCAAGGTAATGTTGTTGTGGAGCTTGAGCCTGGTGGGTCATCCCCCCCTCTTTCACCTCAATGATCATTTCCTCCTGGAATGTGAGGGGGATGAATGACCCCCTAAAACAGCAGGAGGTTTTAGACTTCCTGAATGGGAATAAGGTGGATTGTGGTGCTATTTTGGAGACACATATAAAGGCTAGGTATGCTCAGGCTATTTATAGAAGGTCATTTAAAAACTTCTCTATTCTTACTACTTATGGCTCTCACTTTGATGGGAGAATTTGGATTTTATGGAACCCCTCTTCTGTTCATGTTCAACTTCTTGAAGATAATGCTCAATATGCCCATTGCATTATTACAAATCTTCTTACTCAGAAATGCTTTTTGGTTACTTTTATTTATGCTTATAATAGAGCTGTTGATAGGCTTGCTCTTTGGGACAAACTTGCCTCTTTTGCTATGGGTCATCAGATTCCTTGGGCTTGGCTTGGGGATTTTAATGTCCCCCTTTCTGCTGATGAGAGACTTGGTTGTCAAATTCATGATAGGGAGATACAGGAATTCAGGGATTGCTTGTCTGCTTGTAGCCTTTCTGATCATCCTTTTACTGGTGGTCTTTTTACTTGGCACAATAACCAGATTCTTTCCCCTAAATGGTCTAAGCTTGATAGGGTACTGGTTAATTCTGCCTGGTATACTTATTTCTCTAGGTCTACTGTGGCTTTTCTTCCTCAAGGTGTCTCTGATCATTCTCCTGCTATTCTGAATGTTGATCCTCCTTCTGCTTTGCTTTCCAGACCCTTTAGATTTCTGAATTGCTGGGCTCTTTCTCCTGACTTCCTTTCTAGGGTTGCTCAGGGATGGCTCTCTGATTTTAGTGGAGGTAGAATTTTCTCCCTGTTTTGCAAGCTGAGGGCTACAAAGCATCATCTCAAGTCTCTTCATCAGGCTGAATTTTCTGGGCTTACTGCTAGAGTTAAGTTGGCAAAGGAGAATCTGTCTTCCTGCCAGCTTCTTTTGCAGTCCTCTCCTTTGTGCGCCCTCCTTCTTCAGCAAGAGAAGGATTGTCTCCAGGTTTACTCTAAGCTTAAAAAAGCTGAAATTAAAGTGTTGGCTCAACAAGCAAAAGTTCATCACTTGAAGCTTAGTGATTCTAATACTAATTATTTCTATGCTCATATTAAAGCTAGGAAAGTTAGAAATACTATTGGGGTCATTGAGGATATGAATGGGCATGTTTGTCATGGTCACTCTGCTGTTGCTAATGCATTTGTTTGCTACTATAAAGAGCTCTTAGCGTCTGGCACTTCTGTTACTCCTTTGCCTGTGGAGTTGTTCTCCAATTGTCTCTCTTCTGATCATAGCTTGGAGGTCCCTGTTACTTTTGGTGAAATTGAGAGTGCTCTCTTTGCTATTGACAAAAACAAGAGCCCAGGTATTGATGGCTACTCATCTGGTTTTTTCAAATCCTCTTGGTCTATCACTGGAGCTGCTTTTAAGGCTGCTGTTATGGAGTTTTTTGCTAAGGCCTCAATGCCTTGTGCTGCAAACTTCACTCTTATTTCTCTCATCCCTAAAGGGGATTCTCCTAAGGCTGTTTCTGATTTCAGGCCTATTTTGTGCTGCACTGTTTTTTACAAAACTGTTAGTAAGATATTAGCTAACAGAATGAAGTCTGTCCTGGGGGAGATTGTTGGCCTAGAACAGGCAGCTTTCATTGAGGGTAGAGATTTGTTTGATAATTCCATGCTTGCCCATGAGATGGTTTCCAAGTATAATAGAAGTTTGTTAACCCCCAAGTGTACTCTTAAGATTGACATTAGAAAAGCCTTTGATTCTGTAAATTGGGACTTTCTGGCAGATTGCTTAAGGTTTTTTGGTTTCCCTCCTCTTTTTAGAAAGTGGGTTCTTGCTTGTGTTACCTCTTCTCACTTTTCCCTTAATATCAACGGGTCTATTGAAGGTTTTTTTCCTGGTAAGAGGGGACTCAGACAAGGTGATCCCTTATCTCCTTATCTCTTTGCTCTTTGTATGGAGGTTTTGTCCCGTCTTTTGAGGAGGTTGCCTGAATATCTTAACTTCTCTTACCATCCTAAGTGTGTACAGGTTAATCTTACTAACCTTGTTTTTGCTGATGATCTTTTAGTGTTTACCCGTGGGGATCTTCCTTCTGTTCAGGCTGTGAATGATTGCTTGAGATTATTTGCTGGATACTCTGGTCTTGCAGCTAATCCTATGAAGTCTAGTCTTTATTTTGGAGGTGTCTCTCCTCAGTTGAAAGTGCTTATTCTCTCTTCTACAGGTTATACTGAAGGTAGTTTCCCTGTGAGATATCTGGGTATTCCCCTCTTTTGTTCTCGTTTAACTCAGCCTATGTTCTCTCCTCTTCTGGATAAGATTAGAGGTAAGAATAACCATTGGGCTAATCATCATCTCTCTTATTATGGTAAGGCTCAACTCATCAATACTGTTTTGTTTGGATTATGCAATTTTTGGGGTTCGAGTATCCTCCTTCCTAAAGGCATTGTTAAGAAAATTAACAAAATTTGTAAGGATTTCTTGTGGGGATCTACTCAAGGCCATCATAGGCATATTTTCAAAAGCTGAACTAGTCTTTGTCAGCCTCGAGAGGAAGGTGGTATTGATATTAAGGAGGTTCTCAGTTGGAACAAAACACTTATACTATCTTGGGTCAAGAAATTGGCTACTAATTCTGATACTATCTGGGTAAAGTGGGTGAATGCTTATATCCTGAAGGGTTCCTCCATTTGGGATTTTCAGCTCACTTCTGCTCATTCTTGGTTTATGAGTAGTATTATTCATTGTCGTGATTTGTTTGTTCAGTATCTAGGGAGGTCCTCGGATGCTAGTCTCTTTCTTTTGGAGGATAATTATAGGTCTCAATTCTATGATCTTGTTCGTCCTAGAGGAGCCTTCTTTTATCAGCATCGCACCATTTGGGACTCTAGTTGCTACCCTAAGCACTGTGTTATTGGTCTAATGGCTACTCAGAATTGTCTTCCCACTATTGATAATCTTTGCCATCGTGGAATTGTTTTAGTTAATAGATGTGTCTTGTGTGAGCAGAGTATGGAGACTAGTGAGCATCTCTTTTTTGCTTGTTCCTACTCCGCTTTTGTCTGGCTGACTACATCTTGTTGGATAAAAGCTACTCGTGCTACTCGGCTTTCTCAGATTTTCAGCTGGTACCAGGGTCACAACTGGGGAAAGAGTTGGATAAAGCAGCAGCGAAGATGTGCTTTGATGTGTACTATCTATCTCCTCTGGTCTGAAAGAAATAGACGTATTTTTCATGGCTCCTCTCGCTCTATTGAAGCCCTTGTTTGGAAGATTAAATATTTAGTCTTACTTAGAAATCCTTGTAATGTCTAAGTATGGTTTCTTTATTTGGTTTCTTTGTTTGGTTTTGAGGTAGTCTCATTGACTCCCTTGTAGGATTTGTAGGATCTTGTACTCCACTCTTTTGATTAATGATAAGATCCTGATTTTCTGCAAAAAAAAAAAAAAAAAAAATAATAAAAAAATAAAAAAAATATATATATATATATATTAATACATAATAATAATAATCATAATTATTATTATTATTACTATTATTAATAATAATATTAATAATAATAATAATAAATATTTTTCTAATAATATTTATAATAATGAATATATCAATAAAATATAAAATATAATATTAATAAATATTAATAATACTAATATTTTCATTAATCGTAATAATATAATTAAATAAATATATTAAACATAAATATAATAATATAAAGAATAATTATAACGGTGATATAATAGTAATAAAATAATTTTTAAAAAATATAAATATAATAATAATAACAATATTAAATTAATTAACTTAATAATAACAATGATAAGAATAATAATCATAATAATGTTGAAATAAAAGTAATCTGAACGGAACTGAACTTAATAGAGCTGAACTGAACTGAACTTAATAGAGCTGAGCTGAGCTGAACTGAACTGAACTGAACTGAACTGAACTTAATGAAGCTGAACTGAACTTATAGGAACTGCAATTAAGTCCAAAAGAACAGGGCCTAAGTATGTTTGTGTGGTTTTGTGCTTACCGCTTAAATAAAAATATAACGTAAACTACTGGCTGAGATAAATGGAGTACATTTTACAGTTTCTGGAATAACTAATTTCTGGAATTGAGTTCAATAATTTTCTCTTGGTCAGGGGAATGAGATCGCCTTCACTACAGAAAACCTTAATAGAAAACAACTTCCTCGTCCCTTTGTGCTGACGAGTATGAAGTTGGTTATTTATGCATTTACATCAGGGAAGTATGCAGATCTTTTGGATGGCTTATTCGAGAACCTACATCCAAAAACTCTAATATTAGAGCTAAATTATAATTCGCCTATACATGTTAAGGTTTGTATTCTATACTCGTACTATAAATAATTCATGTTGCTTACATTGGGCTGTAGGGGCTGTTGCCTGTTGGAAAACTCAATCTCTTCCTAGTTTCCTTCTCTCAGCGGTATGCATGATTATTGGTGTTTTTAATTACAATTTACAAATATAGTACGAGTGCATTTTTGCTATATATAACATTTTTGGACCTACTTATTCTTTTTTCTGTTAGTGAACAATTGATCATGTGCCTGATTAGCTTCCAATCTATTTCTGCTAAAAGAAGACTTATGTCGTATTTTGTACCTCATATGGAAAATTTATCATTCTATATCCACTCATAAGCCTACAACGAGACTTGTCTGGAAAATGGGTCATTCGGATTGGGTGGGGATCAGGTCACGCGGGTTAGGTCATTTGGAAAATTTGGTTAGGTTACGTACCGGTTCAGTCTTGGCAGGTCTGCGTACAAGTTAATGGACAATATAGGTTAATTGATTTTTCTAGGTTGATTATTCCAGAATCCAGATATTACAAATGGACATGTTGAACTGTCTTTCAGGGGTTGTTGAATAGCTTGGCAGTGGGACCAGAACCAAATTGCTGCCGAACAGAGAACCTTAAATGTTGGCGTCACTTGTTAAAGGGCATAAAGTTGGCTAATGTGAGAGGCTTTCAGGCCGGAACTCCCCTCGACTTGTGTACATTGACCAGCCTGAACGATTTCTTGGATAACTGGGCAATTGAAGCCTGTCAATTACTTAATTCTTTTGAAACTGTCGTCGTGGAAACCTTGTCGCTTGATTTTTCATGGTAAACCAAGGTTGCAGAAGTACAGAACCCCTCTTATATGAGACCATCTGTTGTAAAAAAATAGTGTAGGAAAAATTTAGAATGCTATTCTTTTTCATATTCCTGAATTCATGTCCTCTACTGATTCTGAAAGATCATTATAGCATGTCTCTCAGTTCAGTTCTCTGCACAAATTTTGATAATTTCCGCATCACGAAGATGTGTTCAAGTCAGTCAGCTAGTTAAGTCATTGAGAATTGGTACCCATGACTTTCATTAACGCTAATACACTATCGGAATGTCATGAAACAGATGGGGGAGGATCGGCTTTTGCAGCATACTTGGTTGATCGAACGTGAAGACTGTTTTCATTTTTTGTATACGCTTTCTTGGGTACGAATCTGATGACTAGTGAGTTGCAAAATCTTATCAGATGTCACTTGCTTTGGATATTATATCGAGTTATGGCGATTGAGTTCTGTATCATCGAGTGTTACGAAGTCATGTTCGTACTCGTATTATACACCATATCAAAGGGTTACAGTAAAGACTAAAGAAGAAGAAATCTCAACACTTTTAACTAATCGAAACGAGGGTCGAAGGAAGAACATTTATGATAACTAATGCTAACATTAATAATTAATAACTTGTTACAGAGTAGTATTTGTTTCACACAATTAATATGATGAATAATAACCACATGTTTAACATAATTAATTAAGCAGGCCATATATCATTGTATACTATTCAAAGCTTCATCACATCCGGTATATGGACCGGGTATCGGTCAATGCATTCTGCCCAAGGCCCATCAACATGTGTCTTAATAGTCCGGTTACACTTCCAAACCGCGCTATTACACTTAAACCCGCTTCCAAATGCTATTTGCCAAACTCGATCACCCTTATTCATCCTCCCTTTGGACTCAATGTAGCTAAGCTCATACCAAAGGGAAGACGAAGACGTGTTCCCAAACCTATGAAGTGTCATCCTAGACGCTTCACAATGTTCAGACGACAACTGAAGGTTCTTTTGGAGCTCGTCTATAACCGCCCTACCACCCGCATGAATACAAAAATGTTCGAAAGCTTGCTTGAAATCGGGTATATAAGGCTTCCATTTCGGGTTAAATAATTTCCTTCCAATTAAGGAAAATAAAAATAAAAGTTGTTCCGAGGCCGGTAGGACTAACGGGCCCATTGTAGTGATATTGGACTTTAAGGCCTCACCGGCGATCGCCATCAAATCTTTTTGAAGTGAAATTCCGACTTTACCCTCTTTATCTTCCTCTTGGAATACACACTTGTACGCCTTGCTATCCGCACCCTTATGGGTACGGACAACATGCAGAAGTTGGTACTTGGACCGGCTCTTCTCCTTTCGCTTGTTGGATAACAAGATCGCCGCACATCCCAACCGAAATAGGCAATTTGGCAAGAGCATCGCCCGCTCATTCCCTTGATAATAGTTTGGCGTTATTATCTCCGTGCTAATCACTAGGGCATACGAATTCGGGTGCACCTGTTCATTTACAGAAACTATAAGAATTACTCATACGGTAAAATATATCATTTATTTACTAATATTAATAAAATAAACTACGTTTATGGATAGCCTCACACAATAAGGCAGTGTCACACGATAATTACTAACACGGTTTCTATTTTAGTAAATGACCCACATAAATATTCTTGCATGATTTAATTAGCATATGACAAAGCCTATAAAACAGTTGCATATAGTGTATGCAATAAGTGTCGAAGAAAAAAGAGGAAATAACATAAAGAGACATTTTCAAAAGTTTATTAAGAGTGTTTTAATTAATTAATTAATTAAATTTACGGTTCATTATTTTACCCCAACAAGACAAGATTAAACAACATGTCGTACCAAAACATGTGTGCGATATAAATTCAACATTGAATATCTGTTTGCCACCCAACATTAATTTCTACTGACTTTTTTCACGATTTGGTAGCCACATTTTACTAAAGCAAGAACTTAAAATTTAGCAATTAATAACCAATTGAGAGCAAGAATTGAATGAAAGTAAAATTTGTGAATTCAGGAGAAACTGTTGGTCCCCTGTAAAACCGTCTCATATTTACACGATGTGAATTTAACTTATTTAAGTAAAATATTTCACTTATTTACCAATTATGGATTATCATATAAAAACCCGCTTTTGTTTTGAATTCATAAATAAAATCGTATATTTTTTTTACATGAAACCATTTCATACAAAAATTTGTATAAAATATAATTTTTAAACTCAGGAGATACGGTAATTTGTATAAAATATAATTTTCACACTTCATATATTAACCAATTGAATGTAAGTAATTTTTAAATTCGGGAGAAACTATTGGTCCTCTATAAAATAGTCTCATATTTTTACATAGTAATTCGGTATCAACCTATTTAATCAAAATATTTCACTCATTTACCAAGTATAAAATCGTATTTTTAGACATGAAACCATTTTATGCAATAATTTGTTTAAGATATAATTTTTGAAACGGCTTGGCAAATACTCTCAATCGGTGTAATCTTCAAACGGATTAACTAATACGGAGTATTGGTTTTGTAACCCCCTTTATAAAAATATCGACCAGTTAAAATAGAGACGTTACCTGTAACAAGTCGCGGGCCAGGTCGACGGAAATCGGGCTACAACTACAACCCATACCCGACAAATTAAAGCTTTTAATATTACTCCTTAACTTGTATTTATTCACCACCATAGCGGATAAAGAAGGCGTAGGAGAAAATAAACTACAATTAACGATCAATATATCAATTTCCTTAGCCTTAACACCCGTCTTTTTTAATAAATCATCGATCGACGAAAAAATGACCATTTCGGCCTCGGCACGTGCGGCTTCCATGGTAGGATTAGGAGGAATATAATGAATAGCGGGGGGTAAACATGTCTCTTCACCTAAACCCGACCTTTCTAATATCCTCATTTGAAATTCAACACTTTTCGGGTTATCTTTCAGGTTGAGTCGCGAATGTTCCATAAAAGTCGAAAATGGGACACGAAATATCGACATAGGTTTAAATAAGGAGTAGTCCACTAAATAAACGGACCGTGGCTTAGACATGAAGTAGACCGTAAGTACAAACATTATTAGAAATGAAGAGCATAACACTTGGATTGTATCCAAATGTAAGGATTTCACTAGGGTTACGATCTCTTCGGGTCCGACCCGAAGAAATTGGAATAGTACCCCGGCTATAATTGGTATAAGAATTAGTCCTAAGAAATGGTTCACTAAGTAAGTGTAACCTAGCTTAACATATTTTAATTTTACGGAACTTGTATGAGTTGTATCCATAATAATCTTTTTTTCGAGATAATTAAGTAAGAATAATATTGTAAGTTTTGAATATAATTGGTGTATTTTTTTTGTTTTTTTTTGGAGTTTTTGTAAGTAAAGAAGGTTCTTACAAAATGAGTAAAGGAAGAGGAGTTGATATAAATAAAGAGAAAAAAAGGTGTGGAAGCAATGAATGTGGGTGGATGGGGAGATTAAATTGGAGGTCTCAGCATCAAGCAACGCTTTCTTAGGTGGAACACTTAATTATGGAGTATCACTTTTATATTAATATTAATTTAATTTAATTTGATTAATTTTTTTTTAATAATTTAATTTGATTGTTTTGGTTTCATGGGTGCATGCTACTATCCTTATTTATTAAAGGAACAACCTCAAATCCTACTTGGCAAGCATAACATAAAAGTAGGAAAGTTGAAAAGTCAATTTTTTTTTATTTTTTTTTACTATTGATCATTATATAACCCACGTTCTCTTGAAGCAATTTAATTTTGTAAAAGTAGATGTTTCATGCTCACTCAATAACTAACTCAGTATTTAATGGTGAATATAAAATATATACGATGCATTTTATAAAATATACTACTCAGTGTATATATGTATTCAAGAACACTATAACACTATGTAATCTATTAACCTTGATTAATAATATTAGTACTAATTTAGTAACCCATATAGTATTTAAATATTTTTTACATGAATTATACTAAATAGAATAACTACACTACGAAATACTCCATTTTATCGGGATCAAATTAGTGATAATTTGTTTTTTAGAAAAAAGAACAGTTAACCGTTCATATAAAACAAAGACAAAAAAAAGTAAAAAAGGAAAAACAAGAAGAAAAACCTCAATAATTGTAAATTGTATATTTTCCTAAAAAATAAAAAAAAAACACAACCCTCAATAATAATTGTAAACATTTCTAAAAAAAATATGACTTTCTTCAAGCACCACCTCCTTTATTTGCCAACATGCATGTCGATTGATCTACTTTTTCTCGAAAATAAATTGCAGATTGACCAAATAAAAAGGATGAGAATGATAATATGATATCAATTATTAAGATTATGGGAGTGACAACAAAATAATTGAATATATCTTATCTAAAGCAAAAACAATAAAGATTGTGAAAGATAATAATGAGGTTAAACATAGTTTTGTAAAAATAATACTCTCTTCGTCCCATTTATTTGTTGGTCTTTTATATTCTTTGTGAGGAGTATTTATATGGATGTGTCAATTTGCCTTTGATCTAATGGGACTAATGGATACTTGGGCTAGAAATTCACCTTCGGCTTAGATATATCACAAATTAGCAAGTCTCCCTTATGACGGGTATACCCGTCACAAGCTTGTGACGGGTTAAAATACTATCCATATCTTATCTACCTCACATGAATAGTATTTGACCAGTCGCAAGCTTGCGACGAATATGCCCGTCACAAATGAAAATTTGTGATCACAAATGGGGTTACACGAAAGTGATCAAAATGTGTGCTTGACCTGAGTGCGGGCAATTTGCATTTATCATTATATTTGTACAGCGTATTATATAGGGTAATAGATATATACGGAGTAATTCTTTTCAAATAAGACAGAATAGTTATTGTTTCTCTCAAGGCGGGGTATCCGTTAATAAAACGGGTATATATTATCCCATAGGGCATATAACATGACCAAGTGTTTGTTTAAAACGGGAATTATCCGTCTTAAGCTTAAAACAGGTCAAATATTATCGCATGGAGGTAATAAAAATAAATTTTTTGGTATTTTCAAAGCAAAAAATTTGGGTGATTTGATATTTATTTGACCCGTCTTAAACTTAAGACATATAAACCCGTTTTAAATGAGAAATCGGGATAACATAAATCTTTTGTCTTATTTTTCCCACATGAATATATTTGACATATTTAAATGAGAATTTGCCAAGATAGAAAGCGTAGGTCTTTTGAGCGACTGTCATTCAATCAATTTATCGGAATGTTTTAATTGCAATATGAAACAAATTAAAATGGTACTAAAAGTAATAAAACGGGTCCATATAATGTAAAATATGTTACTTATAGAAATTGTAATGACGGACTAATACTTTATTATAAAGTAGATATGAATGTTATTACAAGTGTACCAAGTAAAAGAGTTATTTTGTGTCACAACACAAAAAAGATATATAAAGGAGTACGAAGAAAGTGAACGTATAATAACTTAGTGAGAGACCGTTTGTCCTAAGTTTTTGTAAATAAAAATAAAAATACTGTATTAGTAAGGTATTTATATGTAGGTTCAAAATAAAACATGTTAATCATAAAATTGAGAATTGAGTTATGTTTAAATTAGTTGAATGCTGATGATTTCTTATGCGAAATATGTTGCTGGCGGGTTTTGAAAATAGGTCATAAGTATCACCTCTCATGACTTTACCGGCTGAATTGACTTATATTTGCAAAATTTGAGGAATAAGGATGAACTATCAGCTCTATCTTTTAAATTGAACAGTTGTGGCAAATCAACAATAATGAACTATTGCTCTAACTTTTAAAATTAACTAATTTTAAAAATAGGGAACTTTGATAATATTTTTTATGCGTTTATTTTATTTTCATATACTTTTTATGTAAGATTTACTTTAATATTCACTTAGATAATTGAGGTACAATGTTTTATCTACACATAAAAACAACAATTAAATGTTTCATATTAAATGTAGCTTTATAAAAGATTTAATCATGTTTATTACAGTATTTTGAGAATACAATTTTTAAAATTGCATACCCGTGCAATTTGCACGGGTTAAGACTAGTGTTGTAGCAAAGCTAAACTACAATATCGGAATCAGGATTTAAAATTTGGGTTAAAAATTTATAACGCGGATGATGAATCAATAATAATATCACAATGTAAAATTTGAAAATACTTGGTTATTTGGTTTTATGAGGATATGGTTTTTAAAATTAAGGGAAATGATAAATACAGTCCTAAGGGTTGTATTTAATGAGCTAAAAGATGAAATATTCACTTAATATTATCATTAATTACATAAATTTTTGTGCAATTTTGACATCATTTTCTATATTAATACCATATATAGAAGTTTTGAACTCCTTAAATACAACCCTAAGGGCTGTATTTAACATTACCCTAAAATTAATTAGGGTTGAAAATGTTTTATATGGGACGGATTAGTTATACAACAACGTAAAATTATCAAAAAAAAAACTTAAAAGACTTATAATTATAAATTTGAAAATTTTCATTGTCTAGTGAAACAATCACCTCTACTACAATCAATAGGGACCTTGTCATTATGAACATCATAATCATATACTTGTAGAATTATTGTAAGTCATGAAAAATTAGTTAGACGTTTACACCAAACGACTTGACGTCCACCTAATTAAGGGGTTATAGTATTATACACATTCGTGCTCTCATACAAATATACTCCCTCCGTTCCAGTTAATAGTTATTTTTATTTTAAAATGTTCCTCATAAAAAAGTTAAATAAATAACTACTTTGTATTTATTGGGACGGAGGTAATACGAACTACGAAGTAATGTTTTATACTCCATTTTCGATGATTTTTATTTTCGATGATTTTTATCTTATTGTTTTTTTCCTTGCTTATTAATTCCTCTTTATACTAGCTGGTCTTGCATTTGGTCTTTTATACTAGTTGGTTGGTTTTGTATTTTCCAATTTGTATTTTGTTATGGTCTTATTGACTTTAATTAAAAAAATTATTTCTTCTATATATATTTTTATTATAACTCGCTATGATGGACTGATGGTTAATAATAATTAAGAAAATTTAATGAAAAATTCATAAAAAATTCTTAAGGTTAAAATTTATTATTTATTATTCATGGAAACACAAAAATGAAACACTAATATAAGCTTTGTATAGAATATATATATTATGTGAAGCATACACTTTACTCGATTTGTTACACGAGTAGTTATTCACTTATTTGCAATCTAAGAAATAAGTTAATGAGAAATATATAAAAATAAAAACTTTTTTTCCTCTAAAATGACATAAAAAAACGAAAAAATCTCGATCTTTCTATACGAAATGAAAATTGAACCCTAGTTGACTAATTTTCATGTTTGATTTAGGAAAAATATTCTAGTTAATTAGGATGAGTACAAACCTTTAATTACCATATTCATATTTATTATATATTCGATTAAATGGTTGCACAGTCTAGCTAACTACGATGGCTTCATCAAGTATCATAATCACATACTTAGAGAGTTTTAATTTCATTATAATGTAAGTCAACAAAAATAAGTTAGAAATTAGAGATATCACGTGTGCATTGTGGCGCCAAGGTATGTATGTATTATGTGACAATCAATTGTATAAGTTTATGGGTATTACTTGTAGTTCAAGACTCGATTTATCCTGACAAGTAAGCAAGGATGCATTATTTGTTGATTCGGGCAGTTTGTTAGAGTATAAAATCAATTTTGGGATTTCAATCATTAGCTTAAATTTTTTGTTGAGATGATTTATTAATATGGTATATTGTACCATATATATTTGGTACACAAATTGTACCATCATATATATATATTATATTATATATATATATATATTTATCTATATGTGTCCTATTTTCTTGTTATTTGCAATTAAAATTACTTCTTTCATTCTTTCACTTCTCTTTCGAAATACAGTTTTTAGATAATAAGCACGATTTTAGACCAGGCATATATAATGCCACGAAAACTATTACTCGTACTAATGCCATTAAAAGAGTGGGAGCATGAACAGTACCATCTTTTTGCAATCGTCTTGTATTTGTCGTGGTATTAGTGAAAAGTACAATGACAATGTTAATTCCCCAATTTTTAAGGCACATTTACATGTAAGAGATTAAAAGATTAGGATGAACAAAATTATTACTTATTTACATATAATTAGACAATTGATAGTGTATCTTAAACATATATGGTAAGGTCAGACCTAGGTCTTGGGAACTATATAAATTACTCCGTGCATTAAGCTAACATTATTTAATCACGTCTCTTGTTATCTTACTTACAAGGGTTTAAAAGAAAACTCCGACCTTATTAGTTATTTTAAGTAAAATAGATAGAGTCGGTGTTTTAACCTTAGCGGGGGCAATAAACGGGTGCTATACAAGGTCAATTTTTAAAAAAAAGTTCAAAAATTTAACTATAACTTCAAAATTTCTATAGCTCAGCTTGGACAAGCGCTTCTGCTAACCTTCCCTTAATTTCGCCATTAAAGTTAGACCAACGCCTTATTACGTTTGTACTATATTTTAGTTGGTTATATCACTTATGACTTATGAGACAAGTAAATCTAGTAGCACTTATTTAATTAAAATTAGTCATTTGTATTAGACTTTGTCAAAGAAAAACCTCAATCACGACCAAATCTTAGTAGGAGTATTAGATTTCATGCTGACTTTAATTATGCTAACATTATAAAGTCTGTTGTTAATATAATTCTTTAAAAGATATGTTAAATATTTAAATTTTCTGATCTCAATTATTTATTTGTTTTTTTTTTATTCTTTTATAGAGATATTTTAAACAAAGAAAAATAAATAATTTGGACGGAGGAAATATAAGCTTCAGTTCTTCACTCGGATTATCGGATATGTTAAAATAAACTTTTAGAGAAGAATCAAATGTAAAATTTTGATGCCAATAAATGTAATAGCACGGAAACGGGTGCACCCAACTTGATAGACGACCATGCAATTGGATAAATCAACAACATGGGAATTAATTTAATCACACTCAAAATCACGTTATCTAACTAAATTAAAAATGATTGCTATAATATCATTAAATTCATGGTCCAATCACATAACACATCAAAACTTGTGACTTAATGCATTAATTAAATTAACGGTAATGATAAATACAACCTACTGGGTTGTACATAAGAATTAATATATTTTCTTAAGTAGAATTAAAGTTAGAATTTATGACAAAATTACGCGTATATTGATGTCACTAATGCTTGTTTTAAGCTTTTATTTCCTCTTTTAGACTCTTAAATACAGCTCCGTGGGGTGTATATATCATTTTCCTTAAACTAATTATTAATTTTTGATAGTCGTGTTGGAATAGTTAGTTAGTTATCACTTACGAGTATCATGCATGCATATTGCATAACGTAACATTTATCTGTCGTCTATCCAACTTCCAACTGTTTGACGATGATACAATTTCCATAATGTAATAATAACTTGTCTTTACTTCTACCAACTTCAAGAACCTCCGGCTAATTATAAAACCAATTACTTTACTCGTTTTGTTTTAAAGGGATAACATTTTGTTTCTAATTTTACTACTGTAGCTAATTATTGAGTCCATTTGTAAAATAATGCTCAAAAAATAAATATTTGTCGTTTTGGGTCGGTTTTAAAACTATTTATCAAAATGGTGTCCACGTAGGCTCGGATTTCGCGAACCAAAAACACGGAGGAAACACGCCATTGGCAATGACGTGTTTCTAATGAGTAGGAAAATGCAAACTTACAAAAATGGACTAAAAGTAAACACGCCATTGGGAATGACGGGATTTCTTACAGTACAATTTTTTTTTTTTTTTTTTTAAAAAAAAATTTTTTAGAAAAAAAAAAAATTGAAGACACGCCATTCGCAATGGCGTGTTTGTTCCGTATTTCAGATTTTGAAAACCCAAGCCTACGTGGACACCATTTTGATAAATAGTTTTAAACCCGACCCAAAACGACAAATACTTATTTTTTTAGCATTATTTTAAAAATGAACTCCTAATTATTTAAGCTAGATTGAATTAAGTCGGATTTGTATTATAAATTAGGTATTGACGTTACAACAAAACAACAAATTATTCTTTTGTAGACGCGTGCTTTGCACAACAAATAGTGTTTGGTTGCATGTGGGAATTTATATTGCATAGGAAGTCATAAAACACATGATTTTATAATTCATGTGAATTAGTAAATAGTGTTTGGTTGCCATGGAGGAAGTGTAATTCATGTAGGCATTCCAACTTACATAGGGGGACCTAGGTAAGCCACTTCCTCCATTATGGAGGAATTGGAATTCATGGGAACTTCCAATTCATGTGAATTGGGGCAACCAAACAACTAGACCTGGCAAACGGGTCAACCGGGTCGGGTTCGGGTCGGGCCAGTTCGGGTCGGGTCAGTTCGGGTCTTTCGTTGATTTCGGGTTAATTCGGGTCGGGTCGGGTCATTTCGGGTTTCAGGTTTGTTTCGGGTTAGTTGTCGGGTCCGTTTCGGGTCAACCGGGTCGGGTTATTTCGGGTCGGGTCATTTTCGGGTCAAAGAATAAGAGACAAAAGGCGATTTTAAGTCTTTTCGGTTCAATTAAAGTTATGTTTTATCGGGTCATTTTCGGGTTGAGTGGTTTTGGATCGGGTTATTTTCGGGTCGGGTCAGTTACGGGTCAAGAAAGATCGGGTCATGTTCGGGTCGGGTCGGGTCTAATCGGGTTTCGGGTCACATTCGGGTGTTGTAGTTCGGGTCAATTTCAGGTCACGGGTCGGGTCATTCGGGTCGGGTCAATCGGGTCGGGTTGCTTTTGCCAGGTCTACAAACAACATGTCCATTTTACAATTCACATGAATTTAAGTTCCTATGTTATTTAGTGGGTAACCAAACAACCCATTTTATTACTCTTAAGCCATGTTCTTTAGGATTAATTTATCTGAATTGAACTGAACTAAATTTATAAGAGCTGAATTGAATTGAATAGAACTTAAAAGAGCTGAACTGAACTTATAAGAGCCGAACTTATACAATAATGAGTATGAATTGAAGTAAACTTTTTTAACCGAACGTATAAAAGATGAACTGAACTGAACTTATATGAACTAACTGAATTTATAAAAGTTTTAACTTAAATTTTAACTTAAAGGGAGTGATTTTAAGTCCAAAAGAACAAGGCCTTAGTTATCATTATACTTTGTACTTCGTATATGTGTTAGATATGTATGTTAAAATAATACTTCCTCTAATCTACTTTTAAGGTTAAATTGACTTTTTGGCACTATTTATGAATAATGGAGACAATAATGGAGGCAAGCTAAGAATATGAAATTTTTAATAATGTGTAATTAAAGATATTCACGTTGCAAAACGCAGCTCGATAAATGTGATAAAGTCAGCTTAAACTTTAAAGTGGATGGGAGGGAGTAGAATCATTTACACAAGTGTAGTTGGATATTGGATAATATAGTTGATTAAACCTTTTTTGTGTTAGAATATCTTGATTGTTGGCTTGACGTGTGGAAGGGTGGGACTTTGTATACGAGATTTTTAGGTTGTTAAGGGGTATGTACCATATTAATATATCATTGTACACATTACTTAATGAAAAGTTTTTTTTTTTTTCACGACTATACTGATAAGTTATGCGCGATTGTTAGTTTTATTTTTCTTAATAACGAGGGTGCGTGTAAGTTGACGTAATATATATACCTGATAAACATGAGAGTTTCTCCATGTATAATTGTATTCCGGCATGAATAGTATTTGTCTCTTTGACAACCCATGTATTTGTTGGCAAATAAAAATACATATGTGCATGTAAGAACTAAGAAGCAAGAAAGACATGTAGTAAAGGATATATGCAGGGGCGAACCCAGGATTTAATGTATGAGGTAGCAAAAAAAATTTGGTTAAAATATTGAGAGGAAAAAAAAAGGAATTTGCTTCGGAGGGTAGTCGAACCCGTGTAGGGAGGTGAAAAACTAATATTTACCACTAAACCACAAGATGTTTATTGTACATTTAGTGGGATAACATTTACTTATTTATTATTTAACAATATTTGGGTAATGCAAATCCGTTTTTAGACCGATTTTTTTACGTTTGGGGTAGCGGCCTACCAGGTAGGTTCGCCCCTGGATATATGTATGTGTTATTAATGTATAGTCATACTCATTGAACTAAGACACCACATTTCAAAATAAATGAATGCCGACTACTAAGTCAATTCATTTAATAGCCCCGAAAGGTTAATTGTTGGAAAAATCTAGACTACCATTAATATTCTACTCCGTACATGATACCCTTAACTCTTTGGGTATTTTTACGCGGTATCTCTTTGAGGTAAAAAATTTTGACTGTCTACAACTCTCAATTACAATCTCAATAAACGACAATTTTTTTCAAATTAAACATCTCGTAAAGATGATCAATTTGGAAAAAAAAATCGTTAATTTATGAAGTCGTAGCCATGAGATATAGTTGGTTAAAATTTATTTGATTAAAAACGTTTGACCGAACATAACTCTTGCAACACATTCATAAACTTATTTTTTTCTCTCGAAGGTCTAGAGAAAACGATCAATTTGAGAAAAATAGAATCGTTGTGTTCCGAATTAATGACTATGATCAATTATACGTGGTCAAAGGTTTTAAGAAGAAAAGGAGGGGCATTCCTTATAAAATAAAAAAACATAAGGGTAACATGTAGAATATCATTTTTTTCCCATTAAATAAGGCGTGCATAACTAGTACAATATCCATTTTTTTGGTGTCCCAGTCAATTGTTATCATTTATGTATTAGAAAGGTTTTCTATGTGTAATTTGACTTCAATGAGATTATTGTCCACTTGTTATTCATTAAGTATAATCACAAATAATCTCATATTCTTTATTCTTTGATCTTTATGCCAACATAAAAATACAACAATTAACCAGAACAAAAAGAATATATAGAAAAAAAAAAATTCGAACATGTAACCTATTATCAGCATACCTCAATCTTCACAATTAGGCTAAGAACTCTTGGACAAGAGTACCATTAAGTAATTAATAGTGACAAATGAATTTCGGTATAAAAATATATCCATCCACACAAAAGAATTTGACCAAGCAACTCGTATCATACACGTAAACGGAGTTACTTTTTCACCTACGAACTTTACTCTTTCACATACACTTTTTCATAATTTTCCATATTATACCCCTTTCCCCTAAACCTAATCAAATTTCTCTTACCTATACTTTTTTCCCTAAATTTGAACAATGTATTATAATTTCCCAATTAGTAAAGTAATTTGTTTTAACAATTATTAATATGTTTGTTGAAATTATTAGGGTTTATTACTTAGCTTTTACTTATTTATTCTTCTTCTATGTTTTTGTACCGTCATTGTTTGCACCATAGTAAATTTGGAGTATGCTCCATCACTTAATTAGTGATGCCAGATTGACAGGTCAAAAATGAATAGGCATTTGAACTATTATCAATATTGCTTTGATATTGTAGGCATTACGTACAGTTTAACTTTATTTTCCTTTAATTTTTTGCTTCAGTTTTCTTTAATTTGTTCACATCATAATTACTGTCGACTTTTCTCACCTGTGAACGTGTTTTAAGACTCTTTTGCTGGTGGTTACTCCATTGTGTCGGATGGGAGCGTGGTGGTCGGAGTGCGAGGGAATGGGGGTTGACAAAGGTAGTCGAAGAAGGGCATCGGAGGTCAGCAATAGTAACATCGACCGGCGACTGGACTGACGGAGCAAGGGGTGTTGAACGGAGGTGGTGAAAGGAGATGAGGGAATGGAGGAAAATAAATTAATTGTGTGAGTGAATGAAAAAAATGGCAAGGGTGAAATTGTAAAAGACGTATGTGAAAGAGTAAAATTCGTATGTGAAAAAGCACGCCCCCACGTAAATGGTCCATAACTTGATACAATTCCTAATTTGAGGTTTTCACTTATACGAGCAGCATCTTAGAAGAGCTACTACTATAGTAGTAGTATTATTATATGTCCAATTATAGACATAGACCTATTTTTTTTTTTTAAGACAACAAACTTATCAAGTTTTTGAGAAGTACTTGGACTTATTATCTTAGCTCCGACTTTTTGGTTTGCTTATATTGTCGGTATATACAACTCGTGTATATTATTTATAAATTTCAGTATATTATATACAAAGTTTTATATTTCAGTATATTATTTATAATTTTTATATTGATAACGTATTAATTTTTCATGTTTCTTATCCTTATATTTTGATTTGAGAAAGAAAATGAGATTGTAAATTTAATCATTCAGCAATGTTATAAAATATGTTTTTTCCCATAAAACTACTGATATTATTTTACACTTTTATTATTTATACTCCCTTAAGTCCCTATCATCAGTTTTAAGACACAACTATGAACTATAACCATACAAACTCAATAATCTTTTTTTTCTTTTATCATAGAAGTCTGGAGCCAAATATTTTCCGCGATAAATTTGCGCAAATTGTTTCAAAAGTTTATAAAATGTATTTCACTTTAAAAAATATTAGGTTCATTTGTAAATCACATAACTCTAAAAAATACTTTAAAAATTGGACCAATTTATGTGGTAGTGTTTTAGGTAAATTAAAACAATTTTCAATTTCACTTAATTTTTAATAGAAAGGGGTATATTACTAGAATACCATAATTTATGTTAATTTAGCTTCAAGCCAAAACTCTTTTTGATTACATATATGATACATTTTTTCTAATTTGTTTGATGATGAATAATGATACTTCCTTCATCTAATTAAATATATCATTTGTTTATCTATTTTATTTTACCTGAATAATATTTCCATCATAACATAAATAAATGATTGGAATAAAGAAAGCATATGCCGAGGCATTGTTTGGGAGGTTGTAGCTATTTGAATTAGCCTTTGCCCGTATAAATTTTATTAGAAAATTCTACGGTGTATGTTCGAGTTTTTTTTTGTAACTATGGTGTACCCTTACATTTTTGAAATTATATGGTGTACCCATGAACTCTATATGATAACTATCAATGACCTTATTGATTGTCTTTGCTAAGTTAGTTTATTAGTTGATATATTAAACCGTCTTTTTATTGTTCCAATTACTCGACAACCTGCTCAATTTACTTATTAGTTTGCAGAATTACCCATTAACCCACCAGATAGTATACTAATCTAACTAACAATTCATGAAATCTCCAGTATCATTCATGCATGTTCCATAACGAAGATTTTTAATATATACTATCTTGTGCTTATTAATTAAAAGTAATTTGTGATGCATTCTATAGAGGATGATGATATCTTGATAAGACATTAATAAGTTAGAATAAAGGTGAAAGTGAGGTTGTTTAATAAGCGACACAGTTAATGAAAAGTTGAACGAGGTTATCATAAACAAATAAGTAAGAAATAAGTATGAGAACATTATTGTATGTTGTACGGAGTATGTTGTTTACTTAGTAAAGGGCACATTATTTTTGAAGAAGAACGTAACGAGGGTCTTTGATCCAAGTGGCCCACTTTCTCGTTCTTTAAAAGCTAGCCTGATATAAACATATTCATGTCAAAAAAAAATTCCCTAAAAAAAAGTTATTAAATGTCATTTTAAATACATCTACGACATGCCTGTTTATGTTTTTAAACAACGATCGAAATCAAATTTGTAGCTTTTGTAAACATTGTTGGAGGATTTTAGTTACGTCGAGAGAAAGACCGGCTCTCCTCGTTCATTTAAGTTTATACTCCGTATATAATGAATGTATTATTACTCGACCACGTATACGAGCTTAACTAGGGTTCTTATGATTTTCAAGCTCTCTTGTTTTTTTTTTCTAAGATCAGTGACTTACCCTCGTCACACATGACTTAAGAAAACGTAATCTTAAGCCAGAGTGTTTATATAGCATGTTTATATGTTAACAACTTCAACATGCTTTGACTTAAGAAAACATAATCTCGAGTTAGATTATTCGCTTATAATTAATCACGTATATATGTGTACTTGTATAATCAACCCTTTAATTCAAGCTCCAGCCAAGTGCAATCACAAGGGCGGTAATTTAAAACTCCCCATCATGAGTTTTACTACTTGTACATCTCAGATTTTAAATCCAAAACTTTTAATTAAGTTAGAACAACTTCTTAATTAACCATGATCCATGACTAGACCTGTCAAATTCTGACTAGACCTATCAAATTCTGACTCGACCTGTTAGACAAGTCTACCCATGATCAACTCATTTTTTTGTAATAAACACATAGAATGAAGCTGATCGTGACACTATGCTTGTCACCAAAATATTAGGAGGTACTAGAAGGATATAGAACGTAGAAATTAACCAATCTATTAAATTTAAGTATATGAAACGTAGGTAGCCTTAAGTGGTAGAAATAAATGCTTTTTTTTTTTTAATACATTACACCTCATTCTTTAATCTTTAGCATTTATGTTGTACGCTCAACGTCTTCAACATAGTGAGTAAAGGTTCAGGGTTAGGTAGGGTTTTAGGGTTTTAAATTATCCTTGCTTTAAGGTTTGAACTATGAAATTATATATGATTACCATATATAGGTGATTAGTGATCTAACCATTTTGTTACGCGGTTAAAAATAGAAGTATATAAAAAATAACTTTTATTCTTAATTCTTACGATACAATGTGAATAGTCGGGCTATTGGGGATCATACTAAATACTGGTCGGGTTAGGATTGAGTTAACGGTAGGTTTTGGGTTTTAGCATGGGGTTTGGAAATCTAATTATAAACTAGCTCGATCGGGCTGGAGTCAAGTCAGACGGATTGGGAGAAGGGTACATTACACGCACGAGACCGGGCCAACCCGCACAGTTGGCCGGCCACCCCGACTCTGAAAGTAACATAAAACTGACATCACTAATAATAACGCAAGTAATAATATTTGGGTACCAACTTTTGTACTCATAATCATAGATTCATAACCAAATGTGTAGCTTATATTGATGCGTTGTCTCTTCAAGTGAAGCTCTTATTAATGCACATTGTTTCTTCATCCTTGTCATCCACACGTTCTTCGTTGTGGTTTACAATTTACACAATCAATTCCTCGCACAACTAATTACAACTCACAAAGTAGTCACAGTTAAGTACTCCTTAGCAAACATCTCGGCTTTTATTTTTGACAATGCTCTTTGTCCTACTTGTTATAATAAATTTCGAAAGAAATGGTATATGTGAGTACGTGATGAATGACGATTACGTCTCAAACCCAACTCGTTAATTGTCCAAACGAGATTTACGCATCGGTTTGTCCGTTTGTAGTAAATGGATCAAATGATAATTAACGTAAAATGATATTCGCACAAGTAAAAGACTATTTAAATTATACGAAAGATAGATTATTGTATCTTAGTGATAATTAACGTAAGAAAAAACTATTTGAATTATTTCACCTAAGACTATACCTATACAGTACCAACTTATTTTAGTTTTTGAATTGCAAGACACAACACAAATTAAATTTAGTGCCAATGCAACAATATATATTTGAGATAGGAGTGTTCTTGATCTCCATTAATGAAGGTTATAAGAGGAAAGTAAGAGTTGTGGAAATGTGTTATATTGAATGTAATGAAATCAGTATATAGTTACAATATGTTTAGCCTTATATACAGACACTTCACTATAGACTAACTAAAGGCTAACTATGGTTAGTATAATTACTACACATGTTAATATGTCCAATAATATATGATGCGTTATTATATAGGACTGGTTTTTTATGTTAGATGCGTCAAAGCTCACCGCGGCGTGTATAGGTTGGGCTTTGGCCCATTACAAGTCCATTAATAGGCCTAATTATGGCTTGACCTGACCCGCATGTAAGGCCATATTTTCTTGTCCAAACTCGGCTTAAATCCGGCTCAAATGATCAGCTCAAATCTTATAAAAAATATTGTTGTACTCCGTGTGTTATGCATTTGAATATAAATTTCTTGTTTATTACGAAGGACTTTGAGTGTTTGACTATTTTATTTTAGGCTTCTCTTATGCTACAACGATTATATTCTCAACCCAAATCATACACTTTTATTTTAACTTTTGTTTTTTGTTGAGGAATACACTAATGTACCTAGTGTAGGCGTGTAGCAATACCTATTACTATGCGTCCATCCCTTTATTACAAAACGAGTTAGAAATATGGCATAATCGTCCTACCCTAGATATATGACGATGTTAGTTATGATTAAATCGTGCAAATAAGTGCTTAAAACGATGGAATTCGTGCTTAATATGTGTGAACATCTGTGAAGGTTTTTATGATATGCATGAGTAAGGAAAAATGTGTTGAAAAAGGCATGATGTTGGTCAATAGAGTCAATAGATAACATGTAAAAGCGTGAAAGGAAACGTGTTGGTCGGTGGGATCAATACATAACATGTAAGGTAAGCGGTATACAACAATCACTACACCAACTTTCACTAAAGCAATTGTAAAAGCTTTTATCCTTGAATGTTCCTTAACATACATAACACTACCAAAATCATTCTTTCGATTAAGACCCTTCAAGATAAGAAGAATATGAAGAAGACTAGGTTGGTGGAATGAGGAGGAGCGGCTCAATCGCAACACCACCGTCAAATTATTTAAGGCAAAGATGCTGATTTAGCGAGAGCTAGAAAAAAGCTACCCCAATTACCAAAACATTAATATTCATCAGGTATTTGTTCTTCTATGTGCGATGAATTATTAGCTTTACAAGTCAGGTTAAAAGGAGCTATTAAACATATTAGAATTCGCAAACTCATTATACACAGGATAATGAGTCTTGTATTTGACTTGTCGAAGAAGAACAATTGGTTAGCAATAGTTTACGATCAATAGTAAGGAGATGTTAAGACCTTATCATGGACATGAACGATTCACTTAAATTGGAACATACGTATCGTGAATCCAATCGACTGACCTTATTCCCACTTTACTTGATGCTCCTCCTTTGGAATTACAATTTATTTTGCGAGAAGACATTATTTAGTCATCGGGATTCGCCGATCTTAAGTACAAAAAAACCAATAATATTGTATTTACTATATGCTAGATTTTATGAGTATTTGATTATATAATTCTATAAGATGTCTCTCATTTCGTTTCGTTCCTTTGAATTATATATCATATATCCGTTTCGACACGATTTAAACTAGAAAATGACCAAAATGCCCTTACCAGTTACCATAACCCTTCCCAAATCCTTCAACTCCAAATACACACATAAGTAGTGAACCCACACACAGACTTCTACTACTTTCAAGTTTCAACTCTCTATCTCTCACTCACCGCCACGCGCCGCCGTATTCCGGCGATCAATCTCCTCACGCGCCTCCGTATTCCGGCGTCGTCGAAATTATTCACGAAAAGACGATGAAGATCTCCATTAAAACTCTCAAAGGCACCAATTTCGACCTCCAAGTTAACCCTTGCGACACTGTATGTATATCATCTTTCGCTCTCTTTTTAATTAATTATTACTTCTATTTTTTTTTTCGATTTTTTTATTGTTTGATTATGTTAGATTAATTCGGTACTGTGATTGATGTTTTTTTTGTAATTATTAAGTTGTGTAATTCGATAATTGAAGTTCGAATTCTTTGAAATTCGGTGAATTTGGTATTTTAGGGTAATAATGTTATATTTTGAAGTTCGAGTTCTTTGAAATTCGTTCTTTAGGATTATGTTAGATTACTTCGGTAATTGAATTATCATTATTTGTTTTTTGAATTAAGCGAAGAATTTGGAGTATTATTTGTTTCTTGTGGTTTAGTTTTAGAAGTAAGGAGATTATGTTCGGGGTTGATGTCGATCAAGAAACTGGATCGTTATTACTAGAGAGTAGAGTATTAACTGGATCATCGAGAAATTTGGGGGAATAATTGGTAGAGTTTTTGGTGAGAGTGTGAATTTGTGGTTTTCCTGATTAGAGTAGGTAATGTACTAATGTCAATGGGATTTAGGTGCTAAACTTCAAATTGAGTTCGAGAACGCTAGGCCTTTGCTAAGGCTTAGTTTCAAAAGTGCGCGGGGCAACAGGAGCAAACATGTAAAGTAGTAGAAGTTAGTTCCCAGCTTGACCTTGATAATGTGCCTTGTTAGATCCGTCTTATCTCACCGAGTCTTGGACTTAAGCGTGCTCGAGACCCAGCCTTTTAAACTTGGTGTAAATGTACGGTGTAATTTGTATGTGAATGCATTGTATCTGTTGTCTAGAAAAACCAAGAGTATTTGGAGTGATCCTCTTACGTGAGTAAATCACTTCGTGGGTGGCCTACGTATCACTGCTTATAGGGGAGCAAGTGGCGAAAATGTTTTATGGGAGGGAAATCGTGGTAGTAATTTATGACATTGGATTTAGCCTTTTTTCCCCCTTGCTGTGATGTGGATGCTTGAGTATGCCGCAGTAATTTTTTATCGAGTATACTTATATTCCTCCCTAATAAAATCTAAGATTGATGTCTATATTTTTGATGGCGCTACTTCTGTAGTTCCGCTTCCCTTTAATAAGTTTGAACAAAAGTGGCTTAAGTAGTTAGTAGTTACGAGTGGCTCTGATGCTTGATCATTGTAAATGGTCTATTCAGATTGTAGATGTGAAGAAACAAATAGAGAATGTACAGGGTGCAGAGACGTATCCAGCTGACAAACAAGTGCTCATCCATCAGGGCAAAGTTCTTAAGGATGCAACAACACTGGAAGAGAATAATGTTGTCGAGAACAGTTTCCTTGTTATTATGTTGAGTAAGGTATGCTTTCTTTTGATCATATACTTTATAATAGAATATAACTATAATATATGGGCCTCAACCATCACCTTAAGGTTTTGGTTGAGATGGTTCATCTATCATGGTATCAGAGTCAGAGTGACCGAAGGTCACGTGTTCAAACCCTGGCAGCCCCCAAAATCTCACAACCTCATCAAGTGGAAAACCCGACACATGGTATGGGGGCGTGTGCACTAACCAACCACTCTTCAAGCCCAACGGGCATTCGAGTGAGGGGGCATAATAGAATATAACTATAATATATGGGCCTCAACCATCACCTTAAGGTTTTGGTTGAGATGGTTCATCTATCACTTTATTGGATTGTTCAAACTTCAAATTGGCTTATTAAACCGTTGTATCGCGGGGTGAATGATAATCAGTTGTCTTGAAGTAGTTAGTTGCTTGTACCAAGGTCTGCAACTAAAGGGGTCACTGGTTCAGAATTGTCTCACTTAGTTTCCTTCCTTAGTAAAAGAAACCGTTTGTCTGTTCATCTGCCCTTGATTTTTCATGAATTGGTTGAAATATTAATGATACGTTTTTGGTTTTTTGTATTGTTTTAGGCAAAGCCTGCAGCATCTGGAAGTCCATCTGCTACACCTGCTGGTCAGGTAGGTTGTCAGAAAGGAACATAGTTGTGGTGTTCCCTCCAAAATGTGATACAGCTCTTTTAACTCGAGTGTTGTAACTTGTAAGTGGTAGTTTCTTTGTACCAGAGTTCTACTAATTGTTTGGTGTTTGCAGGCCCAGACTCAGACTTCTACAGCCCCAGTAACTGTGCCAACGTCAACTGCTCCACAAGCTCAGTGAGCAACTCTTCTCTTTTCTTGTTGGCTTTCATGTCAATATTTTTTCTCTGATATAGTCGGGGAACTTAGCTACAGTTCTCTGTTTTTCTTCTTACTTATGCCGTTATTATCGTAGGCCACAGACTCCTACTGCATCTGTTGCTGCGCCTGCAACTACTGCTCCTTCGTGAGTGATTGCTTATTTTCTGTTTATCTTTGCCTGTTTCCAAGTCCGTTTATTTTTATTTTTTTCGCGCAGAGGTCTATTCGTTATTTGTTTTATTAACTGCTTTAATATCCATTTGGGTCAAAAAATAGTGGTGAAGCAAACGTCTATGGTCAAGCTGCATCAAATTTAGTTGCGGGAAGTGGCTTGGATACTACAATTCAACAGATTCTAGATATGGGTGGTGGAAGCTGGGACAGGGATACAGTTGTTCGTGCACTACGTGCTGCTTTTAACAATCCTGAAAGGGCTATTGAATATCTATATTCTGTATGTACATCTTCTGTAAATGCTTTTAGTCATTTTTATTGCTCATTTTTGACTGGGTTTGTATCTTACTCCTACCTTGTAAAATCTGTTCTTACTTTTCTGATCACCGTCTTTAAGCAGTAGCATTTTTTCCCTCTGCTTATTTGTCCGGTGAGCAGTGGGAAGAATTGGCAACATTCTACTTTCTCTTCATATTTTGGTTTGAGCCTATTGCACATTCTTTATTGATTTCAGAAACACTAGTATTCAGGAGGCTTTCGATATGCTCTCCCCATTCCCTAGTTTGAATCATACTCTCCCAACATTATTTAATCAAAATCGTAATTCAAAATTTCAATATATGGTTAGCTAGTGCGTGATTGATATTCTTTTAACAATCAGGGAATACCCGAACAAGCTGAAGTTCCTCCAGTTGCTCGAGCGCCTGTTGCATCTCCTGTTGGTGGACAGTCTGCAGATCTTCCAGCTCAGGTTCCTCAAGGAGCTCTACCGTCAGGTGGTCCCAATGCCAGTCCTTTGGACCTTTTTCCACAGGTGTGCTTTTTCTATCCTATCGGCCTTTTTAGCTTTAGCTTGCAGGATAAGAAGAATGATTTTCCTCCGCTGGAGGAAGTAGTATTAAATTTATAGCCACCTTGTGATTGGAATTCATATTATATTTGGAACCAGGGCCTTCCCAATGTGGGATCAAATGCTGGTGCCGGCTCGTTGGATTTCCTTCGCAACAGTCAACAGGTAGGCAAATATCTACTTAGTATGCTTATTAAAATTAAGTTCCTGGTCACTTTATTCATTATATTTTTTTTGTGTCCAGTTCCAAGCCTTGCGAGCTATGGTTCAAGCCAATCCCCAGATCTTGCAGGTATACTCTTTCTTCCGTTTTCTTTATGTTTGCGGTGATAGCAAGTGTTGTAGAGACGCTTAAAATCTTCAAATCTTTGTCAGCCTATGCTTCAAGAACTAGGAAAGCAGAACCCACATGTGATGAGGCTTATTCAAGAGCACCAAAACGATTTTCTTCGCTTGATGAATGAACCTGTTGAAGGAGGTGAAGGGTAATGAGGCTCATCTTCTTTCGCACAACACTCACTGTTTTTGTTATGGAAGATGAGTTTGCAGCAGAAGGTGGTATTTTTGACACTTGCACCGTACTCGCATAAATATCATATTATTATAATACCCTTCTCTAAATATCAATATAATATTCTATGTGAGTACGGTGGTAGTGGAACACATACCACTCGGCAACACCCCATACTGTTTTGTTATCCCTCAAACACGTTTCTTTCCTTGAGGAGGAACACTCTCACAGTTACTAATTACTGTCCCTCACAAGTCACACCCTCTTCTCTTGTGGAACAGTAATCCAGCTGCACAATTGGGATCTGCAATACCACCAACTTTGAGCGTAACTCCGGAGGAGCGTGAAGCCATTGAGCGTGTATGTACCTGATTTGCTTAGCAAAATAACATCTTCATTCACATGCATGTGTTTTTTTTCCTGCTATCTAGTGTCGCCAAGATTTTCATCCATAAGACCCAAAAATTTGCATGAGATTTTTGGTGGCACATATGAGACTCTAGACATGCAAAACTGACCAATTCAACTCGACGTGGGGACGAAATTTATAACACAGCTGACCGGAACAATTGAGCCAATCTGGAAATAACCCGAAACCTAAAAGACTGGATCCATAATGACCCTGAAAACATCCAAAGCGATTCAAAAACCCCCCAATGCAAGTAAACAACTAACTTAAAATGAAATATCTTAAATAATCGTGATACAGATGGACGCAAGGACTAGCCTCTTAAGTCTTAACCACTTGACCTGAAATGACTCATTAAGTCACAAGGTAAATGACGAGATCAAAAGCCAATCCAAACAACCTGCAAGCCATCGCCCCTGACAATTGAATGGGTAAATATTAAACCAGAGAATATTCTGGTTTGTGGGTCACACATGACATTGTCTCCTACAAAAATTACTTAAAAATCATGCCATATGAATGTTTTAAACGAGGTCATTTTATAAATATTTTTTTCCGTGCATGTTTTGTTCGATGAGATGTGCATCAATTTAAGTTTTTATAGCATAGAAAATTGCAAACTTATGTACTGAAGGACAGTGCTTATGGTCTTTATCTTGCAGCTTGAGGCTATGGGCTTTAGACGGGCCACCGTTTTGCAAGTCTATTTTGCATGCGACAAGGACGAGACGATGGCTGCAAACTACCTCTTAGATCACCTAGAAGAGTTTGCGAATGAGGATGATGAAGGCGGTCTCTCGTGAAATTAGACATCTTTCAGTGCCCTCGACCCTTCTCCACATAGTCATTTTTTTAGCTCATGTCATATGGAGAATCGCTTTTGTAACTGCAAGGCCTGTGAGACATTTATGTTGCATTGTTGCAAACCTTAGGTAAACTGAATGACCGAGATATAAAACTCATGATTCCAATGTACAAATTTCTGCTTTGATTTATCTCTAGCAGAGGATTAGTCTTTGTTATTTCATGGAACCTCTTGTTCTGGGTACGTTCAGACAGATTCCGATCATCCTTTCCCGGTCTTCAGAGAAGTTGATTTCGAGCAGTGAGAACAATGGGACAGTGTGCAGATATATTTGTACTTCAAAGATAATGTGATGTCATACAGCCTCAATGTAGAGAATGCTCTCCTTTCGGCTTTCGTTTTTAGCAGCCATATTCGTCACAAGCTGAAGATAGATAGTGTCCCTCTCACAATATGCAAGTGGGGAGGGCAAATGGAGCCCTTCACTTGCCCTCCCCACTTGCATATTGTGAGAGGGGCACTATCCGCCTTGAGCTTGTAACTTATAGTGCCCGTCTTCGATGAAAATTTGTGCGTTTTTAAAAAGAAACAAAGACTGTTTAGTAATTAGTTAAGTTAACGAGGGTCCCTTAACAAAAAGTTACGAGGGTTGATACTCATTATGTTTTCGATAGTGTCAACACTAACTTGTTCTTTTGACTACCTTCTATAAAATAAGATAATTATCGATGAATGAAAACATGTCGAGCGAGCATGAACTGTCACAGGCATAAATCACAAGAGCCAACATACAATGGCTGAATCCGATAAGGGCATGGTCGATGCTTTTAACGAAAATTTATGTGAAATGGCCTTATTAGTGAGACCAACTAATTAACCACATAATATTCCGCTATTCTTGCTTGTGGCGAAACATTCCTGTGATATTTCACAACCACCTTCCCCATTAGTTAAAGTTTGAAACCAGTCGTAGAACGTCAATAGGTTATGACCCGTCTATAATGAGAATTTGTGATATTGGAGTTGGTTTTCACAGATGAGACTCAGTGTACTATCATCCACAGTGAACCATTCATAACCAACCAAATTACACTTTTGCAAGTAGTCAAGTAATTACATAATTTTAGGAGAAACATTACAAGATAATCCCTAGTAAAGTAGTAATAACAAAAGACTGAACTCTAGAAAATAATTTTTTTTTTTTAAAAAACAATAAATACAGCATTAATTCAAGAGAAAAAAAATCATGATGTACTTAAGAAGCGAGGTTACCACCACTTTGTTGCCATAAATTGATGATATCAGTGGCTTGATTGAGAAGAATAATCATTTGTTTTTGAGATATCCAGGGTTTGCTCTCAAGCAACACCTTGAGCTCTTCCCAAGCATCTTTCCTAGGCCAGAAGTAGTATGGACTTAATGGTACAGTGCCATGTCCTGGGACGGTTTGATCGAGTGCTAGACCGATGTTCTTCTCCATCCATATGAATTTTAACACTAGTCTCGGCTTATCCGTTGCCTTTGGAACCACTTTAAGCTTCTACATTAGCATTACAACGATCATATCAGTCACCACTCATGACCCTCGACACTAGATAGTTTACATTTGCTTTTTGACCCGAATTTTTTTTATGTAAGCATTAGCAAGTGGGTTAGGCAGTTCCACATTCATTCTTCATCTCATAAAACATGCTCGAAAGAAAATGAACACTATTGGTCTATTGGATGACGCATATTAAAATAGAAAGGCAAATTCTCATTTGTAACAAACGATTTTCTTCACAAGCTTGTGACATCTCACAAGCGGCAAGTGGGAGAAAGCTTATGAGAGGTTATAAGCTTGTATTGGTCACAAGCGAGACTTTCTGAAATGGAAACTATTTGAATTCCGAGACTCATTGACTTATTGTTTTCATTTTTGTTAGACAACATACTTAATGTACCCATTCCTCTGACTTAACCACTAGATGAAGACATCATTAGTCGGGAATAGACACATCATATCTACAGTATAGCTCTTATAACCTTCGTAGCACTTAACCACTAGGCTAAGACATCATTGGTTCGGAAACTGTTTCCTGATTTCCTTGATGATTTTTAGCAGCAGTAGCTTACAGTATTGAACTACAGGCTAAATTAATAATGCACTAGAATTAAGTTCACAAGATAAATTTCCTCCCATAATTCCAATCTAAACTAATAAAACTATGTTACTCTGACTCGGCTGCAAGTTTTGGACACGACACACTACCAAAGTGAAGTGTAGAGATAAAATCGCAAGAAACAAAACTATCAGAACAAAAACTAACCCCATTTGCATCAAATTTAACGTGAAAGTATACAAGAATACCTCTTTAGTAGCATCAATGGATGGAATATCATCATCATCATCAAATGAGACATCAGGAATAGATTCAGCGGAAGAAACAGAAGCAGAAAAGTTTGGATTTTTGTTCGTAAACAGGGAAAATGAAGGCGCAGAAAATGGTAATGGGTTAGTTGCAAAGGTTGAAACTTTGAAGGGTTGAATAGAGAGTATGGAAGATGGGTATGGTGAGGTTTTAACAATGGCATTAAAATTTGGTAGGACAGCCATTGTTAGCATATTTGAAGGTTTAGTTGGAGTTGAGAAGGGAGTCACAAAAGTTATTGTTTGTGAAATTTGAATGATGCAAAGTTAGGTTCTTTTAAGATAAGGAGAATGCTACCAAAATTCTTGTACCCGGGAGTCGAATTCACAAATTCTCGTTTAGGGTCAAATACATACAAAATCAATCCATTTTTTTGCCTAATAATGACCGAAAGTTTTATCTTTACTACTACCATGTAGTAGTATTTGACCCGTCTTAAACTTACGACGGATTATTCAAACCCATAATTTAAATTATTGTTATAAATTTTTCCTTAATTGTATATAAAAAATTTGGACGGAAAACCGAGGCGGTATTTTTTTTAGTGTAAAGAGAATAAGAGTGATTTTGAATTTTGACCAAGCAAACAGGTCATTCGGGTCAGGCCACTGCGGGCAGAGTCATTTTCGGGTCAAATCATTTTAGATCGGGTCATTCTGGGTTATTTGGTCGTTTCGGGTCAGAACTTTGCTTAAAATAAGGCATTTCTGGTCGTTCGGGCCATTTCAAGTCTCGTGATTTTCGGGTCGGGCCATTTCAAGTCTCTCGGGTCAAGTTTGGGTCGCACTTTCGGGCTCGGATCAGCCGTATCTAATTAGGTCTATTTTTGATACCATTAGGGCTTGCACGCGGGTCATGAATACCACATGTCATAACTTTATCAACTAAGCAAGTTGACATAATTGATAACTATGAGCTAGCCTTAGTTTCCTCCCGTCAATTGGCTATGTTTTCATTATTATTGAAAAGAAGGTTATTCAATGATCCCAAGTTTATATTATCTTTCACAATGCTTAAAGAATGTTTTTATGAGTGACATAGTAATCTAGTACGGTGTATCATTTGCATGGAGTAGTTTAAACGTAGCTAATCTACAGAACCGGAGACTCATGTTTACATATTTAGGGGTCGCTTGGAATTTAAAATCTGTTACTCCGTACCGAAGAATACTCAAATTGACTGTTATTCTACTACTGGAGTAATCAAACTTAAAAGATATTAAAAGCTGAATACAAAAGATGACGCGAAAAAAAAAAAATAGAAATGGCCATTTCAACTCAATAAATATTAGTTGGCCATGAGTTAATACAATTAAACTGACATTTCGCTTCAAAAGCAGGAGACTAGACCCTCTCACGGGGCACACGATTTTGCTACACCAACAAAATTCACAAAATCTTTAATAGGCGCTCTAGAGCTCTCTCGACCTAATATACATGGAAACCGCCAAAAATGGGGACTTCTCTAAACACGCTTCATAATAAGTAAAACTAAGGATGTATTTAGATATCACACAGGGGGAAAGGAGGGGATGGGAGGCGCGATTACATCCTAAAAATCATTCGTATGTTCGAGGAATGTTGATTAACCTTGGAGGGATGTCCATTCCCTCCTATCTTATTTTCTAACCAAACAAGAGAATTTGCATCTCTCCCGTTTCCTTCCAATCCCGTTCATCCAAACAAGCCCAAAAATGCCTACGTCTTTGCTTAATGAAAATAGTAAAGGTATAGAGTAAATCTTGCAGCGCTACTTCCATTCCGCTCACCAAGAGATGCATATGGATGGATGGATGGCTTCTGAATTAAATTAGACACAAAATCAAACAAAATATGGAGTTACTCACTTTAAGAGCTATAGCTCCGCTTTCAAGAAATAGACCAGCCTTTTTCTTCGTCGTTTAGATTATTCTGCTTTGACTGTGTTCTCCCCCGTTGAATCTCTACGCACTTCCAGGTTTTTTGTAGCACCGTCATATTCCGAGGAATCTAATAGTTCGACTTCAGTTTTTGGAATTGTGTCTTCATTGATTTCGGAAGGTTTTGAATTGAAGTCTGTATCTTTTTCTTCTGGTTTTACAGTACTATCGTAAGTATCAGCTTGAGCTTCAGATGGTCCAGACGTAGTCGAAAACTCACGATTCTGGATAGTACTTTCACATTCAGCAGAATCTCTCTTTTCAGACTCTTGACTATTTTGAGAAGTTTCTGGCTTCATAGCCGTGTCTTGATTTTCTAGTTTTTCAGAACTGTCAATAAACCCTTGATCCAAGGCTATGTTCAGATTCTCCACAGAAGTTTGACTTTCAGAATTCTCATGAGTAACAATAGTATCTTGGCTCACAGTTAACTCTAAGCATTTGCTGACATTTTCAGGAGACGCAATTTTCTTATTTTCGGACAAGAGATTCTGTGCATAATCAACCGAAGATTCTAGAGGCTGATTTCCATCTAATACATCGTTTACTTCTAGAAGGGATGCTTCATGGTCTTCAGAACTTTGGACGCTTGCCAAATCACTTGGGTTATCATTGCTTGTAGACTTTTCTGTCATGATATTCAAATCATCGACATCTCCAGATATTTCCATAGAATCCTGACTTTGAGATGCCTCAGAAGGCCGCTTGGGGGATGTCTCGAGAATCGGTTCCTCCTTTTCAGTATTCTGACAAGGTAGAGAGTTTTCCTTAGCATCACTTGAAGGTAGAGAGCTTGAAAATTCCTGGAAATCACTTGTGATATCGTTGCTTGTAGACCTTTCTGTCATGATATTAACTTCATCGATATCTCCAGAAATGTCCATTATATCCCGACTTTGAGACGCCTCAGAAGGCCGCTCGCTGCTTTCATATACAGCATTTTTGGGGAATGACTCGAGAGTCAGCTCCTCCCTTTCAGTATACTGACCAAGTTGAGTGTATTCTTTTGCATCAGTTGAAGGTAGAGAGCTTGAAAATTCCTGGAAATCACTTGTGTCATCATTGCTTGTAGACCTTTCTGTCATGATGTTAACTTCATCGAAATCTCCAGAAATGTCCATTATATCCCGAC